>PVLD010036730.1:0-10764 GCA_004027595.1 Dinomys branickii
AAAAAAAAAAAAAAAAAAAAAAAAAAAAAAAACGCTGGGCAACAAAGGCAAGGCAGGAGGCATCACAATCCCTGACTTGAAATTGTACTACAAAGCTACTGTGATAACATCAGCGAAGTACTGGCAAAAGAAACAGACCTGAGGATCCATGGAACAAGCTAGAAGATGCAGCCACAACTGCAGACACACTCAGCCACCTCATCTTTGACAAAGGGGCCAAGCAAGTTCACTAGAAGAAAGGTAGCCTCTTTAATAAATGATGCTGGAAAAACTGGCTCACCACATGCCAGAGACTGAAACTACATGCATGTTTATCACCATGCACCAAACTAAAGTCAAAATGGACTAAAGATCTAAATATTAAAACAGAAACACAAAATCTACTGGAAGAGAAAGTAGACAAAAACCTTGAAGACATAGGGGCAGGCAGAGAGTTCATGAACAAAAGCCAAACTGCATGGGAAATACTTCAAAGAATCGACAACTTGGATCTCATCTTATGGAAAAAATTTTTGCACATCAAAAGAAATTACCAACAGAGTAAAAAGAAAACCCACTAATTGGGAAAAAAATTAGCAAACTCTCCCTCAGACAAAGGACTTCTATCTAGAATACACAAAGAATTTTTAAAAATCAGGCCCCCCAAATTCAAAGACCCAATACAAAAATGGATATCTGAGATGAATACACACTTCTCAGATAAAGACATACAAATGGCAAATAAATACATGAAAAAATGTTCAACATCAATAGTCATTTTAGAAATGCAAATTAAGACAACACTCAGATTCCATCTCACCCCAGAAAGAATGGTTATCATCAACAAATCAACCAACAACAAATGCTGGAGGGGCTGTGGGGAAAATGGAACCACTCTCCACTCTTGGTAGGAGTGTAGACTGGTTCAACCATTGTGGAAATCAGTCTGGAGATTCCTCAGCAAACTAGTATTAGAGGTCCCATTTAACCTAGCTATTTCTCTTTTAAGCATTTTTCCAGAAGAACTAAAAACATCATACTACAGCAATATATATGCACCCATGTTTATAGCAGCACAATTTATAATAGCTAAATCTTGGAAACAACCCAAATGCCAATCAACTGAGGAAGTGGTAAAAATGATGTGGTGTTTTTATGTAATGGAATATTACTCAGCTATAAAGAAAGATAAATTTGAGGCGTTTATAAGTAAGTGGATGCATCTAGAGACCATACTCATAAATGAAATAAATCAGAGTCATGTGTAAACATCATATTGTCTCCCTAGAGTAAGAACTTGAAAGAGTAAATAAAATCTAACAGATGCAATAGATATTGTGAAAAGGAGAGGAACTGCTCAAAAGGAAACAACTAGTGGGATGAGGGAAAAGAGAAGAGAAAATATGAATTTATACATACACAAGATAGCTAAGATTATTGTGCTACTAATTTCTATTGCTTTATTGAAAAGAACAGTTGATGTTTAATTGTTTGATCAATCCTACCATCCTATATTTGTTTATCTGAGTAACCAATTTGAAGGTAACAATATGTAATACAACAACCATTGTTAATTTCCTACCACCTTGTCTGAAATTCTGTATTACTTTTACTGTTTTTATGTTGTTTTATTTATGTCTGTATGTTTGTGAATATGTTTTGGTTCCTTTATCTTTAAAATAAGAAAAGAAAATCAAAAGTAAGAATTAAGGGTAGAACCAAAATCCAAAGCCCCAACCTACAATTCCCTATCCTCTTAACTGTCTAATGAGGGCCAATATGCATGAACTGAGCATCTAAGGTGCTCCTAGGACCTCTGAGTGGGAGAAGCTTGCCAGAGGCCTTCTGGGCATAAGACAGCGCTATCATTTGGGTCTTAAATGTCCCACCAAAGTCCACATGTTCAAGACTTGACCCTCAGGTGACATTTTGAGAAGTGGTGGAACACTTAGAAGGTGGGGGCTCCTAAGAGGTTCAAAGCCACCAGGAGCACACTATTGAATGCCACAGTGGGACACCCATCTCTTCTTCTTCCTCCCTCTGCTCCCTGGCCGTGAGGTGCGCCATTTTCCTCTGCCACGTGCTCCCACCATGGTGCGCTGTCTTCCGCAAGGCCAAAGCAATGGGGCTGATGGATTGTAAACTGAAAACTCCAGAACCGTGAGCCAAAATTAAGCTTTTTTCTCTATGAGTTGATTCCTTGGGTACCTTGTTATAATAGTAAAACACAAACTACAGAAAATTTGCATCACAAAGTGAGACCGTGGACTATAGCTCTGGCTGAGAAGATGTGGCGAAGCCTTTGGAATTGGTTTATATAAGGAATTTGGAAAATTTCGAAAGGATGAGCTAAGGAAAACCTAGAATTCTTGTCAATTCTGATAGGAGCCCACGCTGATAGAAATGTGGGAAGTGAAGGGGAAGCCAGTGAGGTTTATATAAAGATGAGGGCTCTCTTGGAAGCTAGATAGAGGCCGCCCTTGTCACAACAGAGCAAAGCACTGTGATGCTTGTGTCCATGCCCTGAGACTTTGTGGGAAGCTGAGCTTTAAAAAGATGAAAGGGTATATCTGGCAGAGGAAATTTTGAGGCAAAGAGTACTCAGACTATGGGATAGTATAATAGTAACCGCTTCTAGTCACTGTTACAGTGAGAATCAAGCACAAAAAGGAGCAGAACAGAAAAATTTGGAAAATCTACATGTTGGTCAGAAAGAGAGTTGATGTAATATTTCAGTCAAGGAGGGTATAGTTTGTAACACTGATAGAAAAAAACCCAACTGCTTTGCACAGGGACCACAGGAACGGTGGTTTGAGGACATCAAAGGAATCTTCAGCGCTGCCCTCCCCATCACGGCCCCAAAGGTGGAAAGTGCCAATTTGTTTCAAAGAATTTCCAGGGCAGAGTCATTTGAGAAAAAAGCCCTGGAGAAACCTCTCTTCCAGGACTTCCTAGGAATTCATTTCCCTCCATTCAGACAGAAAAGCACTCAAAGGACGTTGCAACCGCGGTTCAAGAAGGCCCGAGTACAGCTTGTGCTGACAGCACAGCCTCATGCCATCCATATGACGCTGGCATGCAGAATGCCAGAGCCGCGGGGTCACGCTGACATCCGCTGAGATTTTAAAGGAAAGCCCGGGAGGCCAGGCAGTGTGCTGTAGGGCTAAAATTCCTACAGGCGGCTCCAGGCAGGGCGAGGCAAGGAGCTGTGGGAAAGAAGCCCAAGCTCAGCAGAGAGCCCAGGAAGTCAGAGGTACCAATAAGATGCAGCCCCTGCCAAGAGAAGCTGCAGGTAGCATAACAAATTTTCTCAAGAATGAAACCATGTGGGCTGCAAACAGCAAAGCTATACAGACGGGCTCCCCAAGCGCTTAGGAGCCAACTCCCTCCATTACCCTGGATGTCAGATCTGGTGATTTTAGCATGCACTGTTTGCCCTGCTGGGCTTCAGTCTCATTTTGGAGCAATATTTCCTATTTTCCTACTTTAAGCTTCTTGAATAGGAATGTTTACCTGATGTCTGTCCCACCACTGTATCTTGGAAGCATGTGTATGTAACTTTCATTTTGATTTTTTGTAAGGACTCCCACTGACTTTGCCTTGAGCTTCAGAAAAGACTCTGGACTTTGACTTTGAGCAATGCTGGAACAGTTCAGACTTTGGTGATCCTTGGGGAAGACTAGGTGCATTTTGCATTGTAAGCTGGATATGAGCTTTTGGGAGCTCAGGGGTAAAGTTCTACGGTTTGTGTCTGCACTGTCCTTGAAAGGCCCATGGGTCTTCAGGATGGTGAAACTTTGGTAGGTGCTGGAACTTCTAGAAGGTAGAGTCTAATGAGAGGTCCAAGGTCATTTGAAGAATGTCTTTGAAAGAAATTGTGGGATCCTTGTTCATTCTTCTTTCTCTTCCTTTCTTTGCTTCCTGGCCATGAGGTAAGCAGCTTTGCCCCCCAACATACATACATCCACCATGATGTGATGTTTGACCACAACCCAAAGCAAACAAGGCCAACTGATCTTGGGCTGGAGCCTCCAAAGCTGAGAGCCAAAATAAACATAATGGGGCTGCCCCACCTCTAGCAGAGCATAAGTAAGTGAGGATCGCTTGGCCAGCTCTAAGAGGACCAGGACAAACTTAACTCCACGCAACACAGATGATTCCAGATAGAGATCTCATCAATATCACATAAGGACACTTCTTGGCTTATAAGAAGTATGATTGTATGTGTGATACATTTGTTGGACTTAGTAAGCCAGAGTGGAAATTGGATGTATTAAGCATTATGTCCATAAATGTAATTTTAAAACAAGCATTCTCTATGATCTGCTTTTCATTGCTGTGAGCTAGTATATTGTCATACAAAAAGATGAGTTGACTATATTTTGGGAAATTTTACCTCAAATATTCTAGCCAAACTCTTCCTAGTAGTTTATTTAGCCACTAAGCATTGATTAAATAACTATGATTTAGTCATAAATGTCATAACATTTAGTGTTTATAATGATAGTATTAAGTTTATACAGATAATATTAAGTGTCTATAATGCTGTTAAATAAACAGCAAAATAAAACCTCAAGAAGCAGCATGTGAATTCTCTTCGAGGTTCCTTGCTCTGCAGGAGGGGAAGCATTGACAACCTACCCTGGGAAGTAGCCTGTGTAAGGGTCTCCAGGGGACGGGGCTGAGAAATGACTCTTCCAGATCAGAAGGTCCTGTCTGGCAGAAGTAAAAGCCACCCTCCCCCAACACTGCCAGCACCAGCAGTGAGAAGGCTCCCCTGTCCCTTTGTTTGCTGTTTTCTAACAGTGAGAAAATTTGCAGAGAGAGAGCGTTGCCTCTCCAGCTATTGCAGACTCAGCAAGAGCAAACAAGATATTACCAGCAGAAGCCTTAAAAATGCTGCAGATAACAAAGGCCCTGCAGGTGTCCATGTGAAACTGAAGCCCACTCATGGAGGAAGACCAGTGCTCACCAGCCTGGACAATGCCAGCAGTACCGTATGGAGACCCTGAACTAAGGAGTACATAAGGTTTCACAAGCAGTCAACTCCCTGAGCATCTGCCTGGCCCAGATCCACTGACCAACCTCTCCTGGAAGCATACCAAAACTAACTTTCTGTTTTTGTTCTTTGTTAGTTGTTTAGTAAAAGAAACACAGTATGTGGAGGACCACCTAGGTGACTCTCCTTGATAGAGAAGCAATTGCCTCCATTTTGGCTGAGACTGACCCTATTTCCAGGTATTGATGTGTACAGCACTGGCTGGGATTTATCCTTTCAATTGGCTTTAACCAGTGCGCATCAGTCTAGCCAAGGAGCTGATGGTAATCTTTGGAGATGGCAGGCTTGCTTCCCTGGACCTCTCATTATTCCCACAAGTGGGCCCGGATAAGGTGGGATGTATGAGCCAGTGCTCCACTCTGTTGGTGGGGACTGAGCCTTGGGAATAAAGGTTATGACTTCCCGGGGCTTCAAAGATTACACATCAGAGCTGAAGCACCATCTCAACTGTTTATGCAGATTACGCCTTCTGCATATCCTTCTCTCTGCATTTGCAGAGGTGATTTCGAGCCTGCTACCTAGCCCAGCTCACAGCACTCACCAATTTCCCACCACTCTTACAGTCTCTCATCCTCAAGCCACTCCCTTCTTCACAAATGAATAAAATCTGGGTTCAGCCCTGCTTATAGGTCTTTGCTCCAGATAGCCATCACTATGGCTGGACCTAGGACCCCTTGCCTCCCCATAACTACAGATATGTCTTTATTCTCACCATGGGTTGTACTGGATGTGGTAGATTTGAATTGACTCACTAGAATTCCAATAACTTTTCACAGTATTACAAACATAAACTTCCTGGGCTGTGAGGAAGACTGGGAAGTGTGGTCTATAACAACGTGGTTTCTGTTTGTCTTCACCAATCTTTTTGCTAATTCTGCATATCTTCAGTTTGCAAACTCCTCATAAGAACCTTAACTACATGAGGTAGAGCCAAGGGATAATTACAGTCCTCTACCCCTTGCTCTCAGCCATTCCATTTTCTGTCTCTATGGATCTGCCTGCTCTAAGCACAGTATCTTGCATAGAGCAATCATACGTACTTGTCATTTTGTGATCAAGTGCTTGCTTTTAAAGCTACAATGAATTATTTTAAGAATACACAGGAAACAGCAAGAGGAGATGAAGTTAAGGAATGTGGAAGAGTTTGGGACAAGTACATGAAAGCGGAAACAAAGTTAACACAAAGAGGGGGGCAGTTAAATCTCTGTGACTCAAACCTCCTGTAAACTCCTTGACCAAAAATATGAATAACCTAAGTAAATTGCACAAAGACAGACAACAATCATGTCATGGAGTTCTATCTGATTCTATTTGCTGGCTCCAAAGTTTTATTGTGCTGATAACTTCTAATTCTAACTACTGCTCTAATCCTGGGCCCGTTGCTCTAGGTGAGCAGCTGTTCTTCCGTTATAGAGTTTCACACAAGGCATGAGTTGGTGGGTCTCACTGAGCAGAGATCAATGCATGCATAAGATAAACAATGCACAAGTCACATGTTCTTTAATCTCTGGGGAATTCCTTCAGGCTGTCAAAGATGAGTAGCTGAAAGCAAGAAAATAGGTTAGGATGAAAAGTTATCAATATGATAAAATTGTTATCAATAAACAATTGTTATCAATAAATTGTTATCAATAAACAATTGTTATCAATAAATTGTTATCAAAAAGTTATCAGTACGATAAAATTTTGGAGCCAGAAAGGGCAGATTCACACTGTGCTCCACGACACAATAGTTGTGAGTCTTTTACTTAGTTTGTTCTTATTGTGAGTCCAAGAGTTTAACAGGAATTTTGAGTCATCGAGTCTTCTCTCTCTCTCTCTCTCTCTCTTTCTCTCTTTCTCACCCCCCACACACATACACTCCCCACCTCATCTAATATTTTGTATTAATTCCTTGTCTCTTCTTTCATACTGTCATCTCAAACTCTTACATACTCCTGAAGTTCATCTCCCCTCACAGTAACCTTTGCATTCTTGTAATATTCATCATATCTTTAAAAAGAAACACTTGATCATAAAAGAACAAAGCGGGGGCTGGGGGTATAGCTCAGTGGCATAAGCGCTTGCCTGGCAAGTGCAAGGTCCTGAGTTCGATCCCCAGTACTGGAAAAAATAAATAAATAAATAAATAAATAAAATAATAAAATAAAATAAAAGAACAAAGCATACATCTCCTCCAACATAGGGTAGTCAGATCCATAGAAAGTGAAAGTCTGAGGGCAGGGCACAGAAGGCAGTTTTACTCAGTAGCTAGCGTTCAGTTTTTCTGAATGAAAACTTTCTGGGGAAGGATGCTGGTGATGGTTTCCCACCCATGCGCACGGATCTAAACCCACTCAACTGTATATTTAAAATGGTCAAACGGTGAACTTCACATGTTAGATATTTAATCCTAGTTTGGAAAACAGAAAAAGAAAAACGAAGCATCTGCCTCACTCACTACGTTTACCTACAAGATTCACCAGAACAGACCCATGTATACTGGTACACGCCTATAAGCTCAGCATTTGGGAGGCTGAGGCAGGAGAATTGTCGCAAGTTCAAGGCCAATCTGACCTACATAGTGAGACCCTGTCTCAAAAATAAAGGAATAAAAAAGATTCATCAAAAGAAAATATCTGTTACATTCAGACTCACCTAAGCACTGCCTTCTAAGAACAGAAGTGCGTAATCACACTGAGGTTTTTTTGTTTTTGTTTTTGACTCAGTGGATGTTCAAAAAGGGCAGAAGAGAATCAGTAGCAGCTCCCCCTGAACTTTGCTTTTGTGATATTGCTTTCTCTTACCCTCATTTGCTGTTTTAATTTAATGTTGTTGGCCCTTAAAAGTGAAAATCTTTCCCAGATAGCCTGTTTAGAGGACAGGGGATAAACGACTTACCCACCAGTATGTTAGTTAAATTATCACATAATTTAAATGATCACATAAAAGCAGTTGCTCAGGGGAACTGGAGTTTTCGGTGGTAACAGGGTTCCAACTGAACTAGTCTTTTTTGTTTTAATTTGGTTGTACTTCATTTACCCAGATCATTTTGTAAATTACAAGTAATTTTATTGATGTCCCTGCAAATAGACACTCAGAATAGTGTTTAGTCTCCATGGAAAACCTACTGAAACACTACAGTTAAATTAAGGTATCTCGGGATTTTAGGCATTCTCCCGCCCAGTGGAGCACACTGCCATAACTGCATGCCACAAATGTGTTGCCATTCACGTTTAGCTTTACTGAGAAAATACCTTTTCCTTCTCTTGAGTTGTTCTTTGCCTTGATTTCCTAGAACACGTTTTCAAGTTAGTTTTGCTACACCATAATTACTTAAAGGAGATTGCTTTATTTGGCTTAAAAGAATATTGCTTTTTATTATTTTAGCACATCAGGGGAGTCATAGTCAAGCAAGAGAACAGCATTTTAAGGACAAGGGCTTTCTCTCGCTAAGGAAGCCAAACCCTAGGCTGTCTCACTTGAGGGGAAGGCTGTGTTTTGACTTCTTTTCTCCAAATAGCCTGGGAGCCACACAGGTGGCATACAGATTTGTGTGGAAGACTTTGTTTAACGGCCGTGAGTATTAGCTGGCTTTGTCTTCTCCCTTCACTGCTGCTCAGCACCAAGTTTAAATGGCAGAAGCAGTGGCTGCAGCCCAGGCAACTCGGAACAAATTTATTCAAATCATTGGGATGCAGATCACCTTTCTCTTCCACACAGTGAATATGACTCAAGCTCTGAATATCCATTATTATTTCACCTGCCTCGAAATGGGAAGTGTAAACATTCTGATACATAATTTGAAAGACAGGCTAATTTCTGTAAATGCCTCTCTCTGCTCTTAACATGTGATTTCATAACATGGAAAACATTCTGATGTCTCCCTGTGCACATTCCTGAGTGAGTTGATCGTGTTGTGTCCCCTGAGTCAGTACTGAAAGAAAAAAAAATGGAGGTGGGAGACTGTTTTTCTGTTCTGCGAGCAGTGGAAGAATACTGCTCGCAAAGACAGCACGTCTGAACAATGGGCCTTTTTCTATAGAAGGGATGGAGGATTCAGCAACAGTGTACACTAGGATCGCTTCTGTGCATTTCATTTCTGTCTCCAGAAATAATCCATTTTTCATCCTAAGAGTCAAGGTGCAGAGAGTGGGAGGGAAGAGAGACCGGAAGAGAGAAGATCAAAGCAGGACAACTCAACAATGAAACAGCCCTGCGGCATCAACATCTGAAAACCCCGTTTGAGTTAATGACCCATGTGTTGTGTATTATGCAGATATTTGCTTGTGCGACATAAAAATAGTTGGATGTCATCTGTAAGCTCAGCTACCCTTCTGTGCATGGCGATTCACACACAACAACCCTGGGGAAAGCCAGCTTTCATGTGGAGTCCACCATTTAGGGGCTCTGCTTAGAGTTACTTTCATAATCCTAAATCTGGGATTTCCATGAGGAGACTCCAAACAAACTGTACAGACTAAATAAACTTCCTTGTGGTGAAGGGAGGGCTCCAACAGGGAAAGCTTGGTGACACATACATTGGCAGGAGTTGCACGCCACACTAAATTAAAATGTAAACAGCTTTGCTTGGTAGAAAATCCCATACTGAAGATTGAATCTGCCCACAGAGGACAAATCACAGAATAATGTATTTTTGAACCGTGCCACCACCCTAAAGAGCAGGAGCAGGAACACGTATGTCCACCCAGTACACACAGAGGACTCCTGAGTGTTGAAGTCCAGGAAGATGTGTTGTTTCCACTTTGCTCAGGCAGTCACAAAGATTTTTTTTTGTAGCCCACCTAAGATTGTCACCATGAAAACTAAGTCTTTGCAGCTTTCGAGGAAAAGTATGGGGAAGGATCTGAATCTGTTTTGAGTATTGTGTATGGACCAGACACTACCTCTTTTAATTAATAAAAAGAACAAAAGCAAATTATAAAAGATAATATCAGGCACTGTTGTTAGGTTGATAAATGCCAACATATTGTTATACTGGCTGCAGATCTTTCTGAATTTGAATAAAAGTTGTAAATGATCCTCAGTAAAACCAAAGTTGGCTTTGCTAGCAAACTCAGTCCCATTCTCTTCCTTCCTTCCCACCATCCTGAATTCAGGGAGCGTCCTCCTCCTGGGGCAATTTTACCACATTACTTCATTTAATTCTTCCGGCCACTCTTCGAGATGGCTGTCATTCATCCCCATGTTATAGATTAGGAAACTGAGATGCAGGGAGGTCAGCGTCTACTCAACATCACATAAGTAGCAGGTTAAAGAGCAAGCTGATCTTGCTTTTATTTGAAACATACGCCCTTTTTATTTCATCTACTTGCAAAAGAGCTAGCCCTGTGCTTCACCTTACCCAAAGGCTGAGAAGATTCCTCCTGGTGGAATTATTTCACTTCTTTAAATCTTAGATCATGAGCTTTACTTTCCAATTGTATGGTGAAAGTTTTCTGGACTACGTTCATGTTCAAATCTTTATCTACACATGTGAAATCTAATGTAAGCCCAGTTAGAGAACGAGGTGGCAGAACGGCACTGGCTTACTATGTGCACTCAGCATCATCTCTGTTTTTATGCTCAAGGGTGCACAGAGTATGTCTTTGAGTGTGCACAGGTGCCTGGCTCCTTAAGTGCTTACTGCACCTTCTGTCCTTCACTGGTCCTGTGCTATTAGACAGCCGCCTGTGGAATGTTTTTTTTTTGTTTTTTTTTTTTTTTATTTTAGAAACATAAAAGTA
>PVLD010036731.1:0-10760 GCA_004027595.1 Dinomys branickii
ACTAAAGTCACCAACATTCTGCTCTGCTGTACCACTCTGTCTGTATCATCTATGTGATAGATCAGAGAAGCCTGCGGATTTCCCACTTCAGTGGACAGTGGATTCTAGCTCTGCCTAGTTGAAGGCACCTCTGTTGCAGACCCGGGCAGGTGCTGAGGAGCAACAGATACGGAACACTGAAGGCAAGCTCTTCAGAGCTTCTACAGCTTTTCTGAAGGCCTCTTCGTCTGAGGCGAGCCATTCACCAAGGATGAATCATGACAGCTTGGAACCCACTATTCCACATGAAGCCCAACCTATGTTAAGGGTCCCTGAAAGATGAGATGCCACGTGGAGAGCAAAAAAGCGACGATGCTGCAGACCCCCCATCTGTGAGAGCAAAATCCTGTGAAGAGGATTCTCCAGCCCCTACCACTCCCGCCTCTCCAAGGCCTTTTCTGCTCACCCTGACATTGCGCCTACGAATAATAATACATCTAGAAAACATCACCATTATGGTTTATGCCTGGATGTCCCCCCAAAGCCTCATGCAATCATGGGGTGGGTTTTAGAGTTTATGATTGATCCCATGCAGGGATTATGGATGTGAGTGCTACACCTGCCCTGGGGCAGGTTATTTGCCTATGTAGGGGAGAGAAAGAGGCTGCTTGGGGCCACTCCTCCCTTTTGCTCTGGCTACTCTTGCTGTTTTTCCACAGTTATCAACATTGCCTTCTGCCATGTGCCACCCTGCCTTGGAGCCAGTCAAGTATGGACTCAAACCTCCACAGAATGTAAGCTAAATAAACCATTCCTTCCTTAATTTTGGACATCAGATATTTTGTCTCAGCAACAATAGAAAAGAAATCAAGACAATCATGCTTTATAAATAGAATTCACTTAATGGATGCCAGAATAATTTCTATAGTACTTATATACTAACACATTATAGTCATTGCTTATGCCTTATGGGTTGTTTATGATACTGTAGATCTAAAGCAATATTATCTTTCCCCAGAAGTCCATAGCACAATTACATTTGGGTTAATTGAAGCCAAATGATGATGATTCATAGGGTGCACAGTACACATTTGCTTACTGGTAAATTAAAACATTGAAGCTTTGTTAAGAGTGTTCCCACCTCCGCTGCTACTGCCATTATGCACACTGTGATAGAGCATCACTATATACTGTTCCTCTAACAACCAAATATGCTCCAGCTTTCAAGTCTGTGATCCTGCTTTCCCCCTGAATGGAAAATTTAGTCATCTTTATTTTTATGGTACATGTATGTTTTCTCTTTTCCATGAGGTATCGGGGAAGTTTTCCTTAAGTACTCTATAAAACACAATATTCTCTAATTTATTATTCTCAGTCTTTTCTTCATGCCCCTTACAACTATCTGACCTTTATTTCTTGAAATAAATCCCAAAGGCATCAGTATTTCATAACTATATCCTGCAGTTGTGATTCTTATAGCCTGCATTATCTCTGTTGACCTCTTAAAGATGACTGGAGAATCTTTGCCCGCTATTTCCATTGACAGGTGGAGTCCAGTTCCCCTTCTTTGAAACTTGTCTGTGGGAAAGAATGTAGCAGTTGATGCGTCCCAAGGAAGCTGAGGTCACTGCAGCTTCTACAAGATTTTTGGAAGCCACTTGGGAGAATGGGATATTCTTACAATTTCAGGGCACTCATTTGATCCTGCGCTCTGTAGCAAAGAGGGGATTTTAGTCACCTACCTCAACACATCCAAAGCACAGGAAATGCACAATACATCCAGAATCTCCATCAGCCCTTGTATAT
The DNA here is from genome assembly GCA_004027595.1 of Dinomys branickii. Taxonomy (NCBI): domain Eukaryota; kingdom Metazoa; phylum Chordata; class Mammalia; order Rodentia; family Dinomyidae; genus Dinomys; species Dinomys branickii. Next base: position 1,786 of record PVLD010036731.1, read on the forward strand.
AACTGATAAAATGATGTGTTGAGTCACTGGGTGGGAAGTTATAGCTGATACATCATATTGCAGTGCAATGATATAAATTTGCTGCTAATTTCATAAGGTGGAAATTTGGAGGAAAAATTATACTTTGCTGCAATAGGAGAATTATTATAGAATGTTTGAGCAGGAATGTAAGGGGGGATGAAAGTATGGAAACTAAAGTAACAAAAATCAAAGAGCAATAATATTGAAAAAGGCACATGGGGCATGAGCGACAAGAGGTGTTTATTTAATATATCCCATAAACTGAGTTCTCAAAACTCAAGACTGATATTATATGTGTACACCTAAGGAAGTGCTGGCAGAGACATACATGGGCAGATAGCCTCACTGAGCCGTGTAAGAGCAAGGAAAAGCAGAATGGGTAAAAATACCAAATAATTAGCGGGGCCACTCGTGGAAAGAGGATGTGTTTTCTTTGGAATACAGTGGATTGCATGAGACTTGTTTGAAATGATCAGAAGTGTGGTATCTATGTACAATGGAAGGCTACCGGGATATAAAATATGACAAACCTGTAGGAAAATGGAGGTACCTAGAAAATGTAGCGTTGAGTGAAATAAACCAACACATAATCTTAAACACTGTTTTGCACCTCTCATTTGATTTAGGCAAACAAAGAGAATGATAAGGGGTGGATAGAAGGAGGCAGAGGGATGGATTGCTTGCAAAAGGGAAGCTGTCCAAGGGAACGAGGGTGAGGGGTGAGGAGTAAGGGAAGAGGGTATAAGCAGAATAAGGATGTACCAGGTACAGGACCCTCATAATCCCAACGAATGTAAGCGGTACACTCCATGACACCAACAAAGAGTAAAATTTGGGGTAGGGGAGTTGGAGGAGGAGGAAGGGAAGGGGAGGGAAAAGCAAAGAGATAAGAAAGAAACAAGCCGCACTGAAGTATGTGCATGTACCCACCTCCCAAGACCGCATGGAGTGCAACTCTGTACAAATAAAATAATAACAATGATTGTTGAATTTATATTAAAGAAAGAATGATGATTTTGAGAAGCTGGAGTATAAGGGGAAAGAGAAGATATTGCTCAAGAGGTATAAAATTTTAGTTATAGTATAAAAAAGATTTAAAAGCCATGTAGAGCATGGTATCATGCTTCAGAATAATATGCAAAGTGGTATATTTAACATATGTCCAGACAGCATATGCAAAGTCTTCTCACCACAAGAAAGCGCCTATGTGAGCTTATGGATAGGTGAGCCTGCATCAGGGTTTTCGTTGTGAGTTTCTGTAGCAGAATGTCACTTTGTATAACTAAACCACACGAAGTTTTTAGCAATCGTAGCCCAAAAAAGGAGAAACAACAAGAAAGCAGTTTGATATCTTGGAGAATATGGCTTAGACTAAAACAGCTCTCTAGATCTGTAACACATTCTGTGCTTACCCTATGCTGGAGTGAAAAATCTTGTCTTTAGCAAATACAGATTTATTCTATGCCTCTTTCTAATAATGTAAAATTTCTCAAGCTCTGTTTGCTTTATCCATCTTTTGCCTGCTACTTTTATCCTGGGTGTTGATGATAGAGGTTAGAAGCTTTGGTCCTGCCAAATTTATTTCACAGCATACATGCCTTCATCTATTCTCTTATGTGGGGCCATGTTTAATATTCTTTTATTTCTCTATCAAAAGTTCATTTTAGTTAGGAGGCCATGAATTCATTCTCTTCATTACAAAAAGCCACCAAGGGTTCAGCTGGTTTAAAATTATGCAACCACAAAAATTGACCTTTAAAATATATGGAGTATTAATAGCCCCTTCTCATTTTTGTAAGCAAGGAAAATCTGAATGGACTTCTTGCTAGAGGACCTGCAAGTCAGAGATTATTTTTATTTTTAAAATTTCATTTGAAATACCTTAGAACTTGTATTGTGTCATAGTTGTAAAGTTATCCAGAATTGATAGGGTGGAATTTTTACTTTACAAAGTTTTACTGCTGCAAATAACCAGATACATGATTGTTTTTATTACATAAGAGGCACCTTTTGCCATTTACCTGGAGCAATTTCATTCAAACTTAATGTTGACACACTATAGTTATTTCATTGGCACAAAACTCCGTGAAGAATTTTTTTATATTTTATTTTTTATTATTTGGCTAGCTCCGATTGCCTCAGGTCAAGATCTTGTCTAAACCTGGCTTGTTGAATGGAACCGTGGAGCCCTATATATACTAAATGCCTTCTTTTTTTATCCAAATACCCTTGAATAATTAAGTTTAGGAAATAAGTAAAATTCCTGCCTTGATTCCATCACCCCAATGAGATTTTACTACCCTCATTATTACCATGTCAAACTTTAGTACTTGCCGTATAAAATAAGTGGCCTCATACCCATACATATTGTACAGGGCAGTTCTATTTTACATTTTTCACCAGGGGAAATACTAAATCAAACTACTCATATGCATAGGATGGACAATATTTTATTCTGTGTACTTGACATCTAAAGAAGGAAGAAGATCAATGCAATGCAACTTTCTTTCCAAAATAAAACTGGACACCCTATAGGCAGCATGATACCCACAGGCTGAAACTTGCTTCTTACATGTTATTAATGCATCTGGATCAACCTGGTTCCATCATGAAGCAGTTGATAAAATAGTTTTGTGAGTCGGCTGCCAGCAGTGCTGTCCAAAGTTAAATATAAAAGAAACATCATCAATCTTTTCATCCATGGGGAGTGTAGTTTTGTGACAGAAGTTTGATTTGTGAAGCTACCTGTCTCTGCACTTTAATAGTTCCTTGTGGCTATGATGTTTCGTCAACATACACGGAATTGTAAATGTGGTAATAAGTGCTGAAATCCCTCAATTTATAACACAAAGAATAATACTACGAGGTACATGACGATCTTATCCTACACGGATCAAGAACTCTTTGAATTAATTTGCTATCAGCACACAACACCCAGTATCAGGCTGTGGATTCATCAAGGGTCTGACAAGAAACAGAGATTCAGTAACATTCAAAGTGGTGATGGGTAACACAGGCTGCCGAACTCAGAATGAGATTTCATTCATTCTCTGAGGACTTCAAGAAAACTAACAGAAGTAACAGCTTGTCGATTTTCTGAATCATCATGTGCAGATGCATGAAAATAACAAGTTCCATTTTCTGGTGTTATTTAAAATAGCTGATTTCCCTCCTCAGGTAGTGACGTGTGTGCGTGCATGCATGCGTGTGTGTGTGTGTGTGTGTGTGTGTGTGTGTGTGAGAGAGAGAGAGAGAGAGAGAGAGAGAGAGAGAGAGAGAGAGGATCTTTAAGTAAGATGCTGAAAAGTGAAAAAAATGACAGTAATTGTTAAATCTGTCACATCACATCTGAACAATAGCTTAAGCACTTAAGTAAATAAATTGTAAATAAATATTAATTCAAATCTTAATACTAATGAGCCAGATTATAGCCTCCAGAGGATAATCAATATAAACATAATAAATGCATCTTTTTCTTCTCTATGCAATTCTTCTGAAGATTGACAAAAAAAAGAAGAACCCTCCCTTTATGGCTAGATGGATACCTAGAAAACACCTTCACAAAACTAATATTTTCACATCAAATAGCGTTTAACCTTGAAGTTGGTTATTATTTACCTGAACTACGGTTATGATATATATTGCTGACATGATATAAATGTTACAGATTTTATTAAAAATGGGACAGGCGGGGAAAATAAGGTGAGAGGAAATAAAGAAGTAATAATTCATTAAACACTGACCGTGTGCCAATATTACCTCATGTGCCTATATTTGTGCTCTGTGTGCTTGAGGGTTGTTCATTTACAGTCAGCCAAAAAATGTATACACCCCTTCAGGTAAAGAAAAACTTATACAAGTATTTTAATACTAAATTTATTGAGACATCATGAGATTAGCACAAATTACTTTTGGCATCTGCAATTACAAGAGGTGCTCAAAGTCGTGGCTGTGAGTTTTTGGACATTTATTAGCACAGCAAACTCAGGCTTGGGAAATCGTGGTCACTGAGATTGAGGCACATGGGTTTTCAATTTCTTCTCTAAGGGCCTGTAGTGGGTTTTCTGTGAAGTGGGTTTTCTGTAAAGTATAACATCCCCTAGGTCCGCCACATCAAGGTAACACCATCCGCTGAAAAACAGCAGACTACTTACTATTTTTCTTTTCCTGAAATTTGTATATAATATTTTTTGTGGACTGTTTTTTGTCTTTCCCCTACCCTTTTCTCAACTAGAAATCCAAATAGGAATCCTGTAGAGCATTGGAAGAATAATTGTAATTCAGGAAAAGAAAGAAAAGACAAACTCAGTAAACTGTATGGGTTGCCCAGAAAGACTCCATACACAAAATGGGGAATTATAACAAGAGGAAATTTGCATCTGACTGTGAAAGGAATGCTACCTATTGCCTTTTTTATTATTTCTAATATTGCTTTTTTTTTTTTTTTTTGCAGTACTGGGGATCGAACTCAGGACCCTGAGCTTGCTAGACAAGCGCTTATTCCACTGAGCTATATCCCCAGCCCCTAATATTGCTCATTTTAAGGTGTAAAGTTTTATCTTACCTAAACCCATCAAGATTTTTTCTATTTTCTAACTTCTATGACCTCTTAAGAATTAGATGTTGTCATTTTTATTACTTTGTTTTGGTAAATCTTTTTTTTAATTTTTTTTTTTGTTTGTTTCTTTTGGAAAATCCATGGATGTGGATGACTTCCTACTTTCTTGGGTTAACATTGCATGTGAGAAACCACTTTTTCCCCAAATTTGTTTATTTTTCTTTTTTTAAAAATCGAACAAGTATTTTAGTAGATTTATGCATGATTGGCAAATTTTTGTGCTTTTCCCTATTGAAATTTGTCAATATTCAGAAACACAAGAGAAAAATAAAACATTCATGATGTTGTAGGGAAAGAATTGTGAAAAATAGCAAGCAGCTAAAAATATAATAAATTAACTTGTGACTCAACGGTGATCACTGAATCTAGTTGATTATTACAGGAATGTAATAAAGAAGCCAGACAGCTCCCCACCCTCTATGAATCTTTGCTACGTCTATAGAGCAAAACACTGGATAAGGCTAACTTCAATCTAAAAACCACTTTTCAAACTAAGTAGAAATCACAGGACAGAATTAGCCATGGTGTGTTTCTATACATTTACCCTCATGGCCCTGAGTGGGTGCACAGCTGGTTATAACATCTGGTGAAAACTAGGTCTATTTAGGTGTCAAAATATCTTAAACATCAGGTTAAACTGTTTCCCTTTCTTGGATATTTTAAAGTGTGGGGTGGCAGGGCATGAAGTAATTTGATGTCTTTTGAAAATTAGTTACCAGTGCACATTCCCTGCAAGAAAATTTTCTTTAGAAAAATGGTAAGAAATACATATCTGAGGGAAGTAGAGGCTGAGGAGAACCTAAATGGATGTGCATGGTAGCAAAGTTAAACTTCCTGAACTTCAGAATCTTTCTTAGGTTTGCGTGGTGTAGAAAAAGATCATTTCAAGAAATAATGCCTTAGCTATATAATAAAGAATTCAGTATTTTTCAGTTTCTAGTAATCATCAGAATTTTTTAAATTTAGGAATGAGTGTAATGTGTTCCTCTGGTCTTGTCTTCAACAAATACCAACCTCAGTGATTTTCTAGAAAACTTCCTGGTCTCTAGTTGTCTTTAAGGAAGCAATATCTCCCCTGTAGTATAATTTCATTTATGAATCTGTTTGAAATCCATACAATAGATGGTATTTCCATGTTATTTATTCATCTGTTATTAATAGAGTTATCTGTGTGATTTAAGGATATAAAAGCACTTAGGAGAAAAATACTCTAATCAATTTTTCCTTTTTTTAAATTTCTGTCATTTTCATGTATACAGAACAAGTAACATTCTTATATATGGTCTCTGCTAACATTGACACTGCAGTCTACTCCTGGTGAGTATTATAATCTTGGGCTTTTATGAGACTGACATGCTACCTACTATGCTAATGGGGCACCTAATCTTGAGCTTTTAATCTCAAGCATAAAGATACTGCATAAAACTGAAAGGGAGAGAGAAATGGGGGAGAGAGAAAGAGAGAGAGAGGAAGAGAGATCAAAAGAGTTTACTTCCCTTTTCATATCAATTAAAATTTTAAGTACATCCAAGGGCTTTGACAAAGAGCCATTAGATAAAACATAATTAGTGAAAAGAAAAAATCTTCATAAAAGATGTTTAAACATTGCATGGTTACATGCAAGTGGACCCCAGCATACTTTAAGAAGAATAATTATGTATCTATCCCATCTATTTTCCATTAAAATAAAGAAAAAACTCCCGTGGCACTTCCAAGGAAATTTCAGTTGCACAGAGGGGATTTCCTGAAAGACTCCCCTGGCATATGTGGAATAATATGAATTAGATGCTATATAAAGTTATGTCAGCTGTAAGTATCCAGATTCTGATGCCGCTCTCCGACCTTGAACACTGGAAAGACCAGAGTAACATTTTGCAGAAAACTCTGAAGTGGACTTAAGTCTATTGTCTTTTCTAACTTCCCTCCAACTTTTACTTCACCCTATAGTACAAATTTCCTCTCCTGGCTCCCCGTTCTCACCCCGCGTGTGTTACCAGGTAAGCGCACTTGCATTTTCGGGTTTCAGTTCTACAGTTCTACAGTCTGTAGCCGCAGCGTCACTAGCACGCTCTGGATTATTGTCTGTCCTTACACATGTGCCCTCTCTCCTCTCTCTGGCGTGTGCATCTGCTCACTCAGCGAGTACTGCCTGCCACCTGGGGAGCAACAATTTCTGTGACAGCAGCCAGGAGAAAAAACGAGGATCACAGCGCACAAATCTATTCACAGAACAAGAAACTCCCTGCGTATACAAGGGATTAAGTGGATCTTCCAAATTCATGTGCTTCAGTTGGGGACTGCCCCCACCTGTAGATGTGGATTATCATTCCAGAACACAAAAAGCAATATTCTAGTTCGGGAGTAATCCATTTTTTTAAGCATTTGGGCAAATGCTATTTTGTAACTCTAAAAATCATAAAATGACCCTCAATGTCAACTACGCTCCTGAAAATAAAGAAAACATATACCCACACACATCAGAGTTGGCTTTTTCATGGCCTGTGAACATTGGACAGGAAAATTCTTCCCTATGAAACAGGCTATGCTGTTTATCTGACAATGTAAATATTGGCTCCACTACCCAGTTGACTTGATGTAAAACTGGGCGAGCCCTAGGGCATCACCTGTGTGCCAAGGCTGCTGAAAGAAGTAAAGCCCAGTGATCCAGATGCACGATTATTTTAAAAGGTGGCCATGGGTGACGAGCTCTAAAGTGTGTGTAACTTGGATATCCCTTGTGCTGTGACTGTCACTGCTGGCATTAGGCAAAAGAAGAAGTGAAGTCGGCCTAACTAACGTCTTCCTTTTCCCCTCCAGATCTCATCCCGGTGTTATACTGCCCTTCTATAAAATTATTGCCATGTAACCTGGGCAATCTGAAGTCCCAGAGGCAAATTAATCCTGCTCAATAAATGAAATCATTTTTCCGAGGCATGAAATTATTTTCCCAGTTTTTTTTTTTTTGCACATTTGAATGATACTTGTAAAAACTGAAAGCGTTTAGATGACACATCTAAGGACATCAAATAGAAGATTAAAGTTCGTGAGGAAGAAATGACCTCATTGTGTTAGTCAATCCAGCATTACTATAATGAAGTACCTAACACAGCTACTCACAGAAAGAAGGGCTCTTGCTTCGCTCACAGGTTTGGAGGCTCAAAGACTAACAGCAGCGGGCCCCATTTATTAGGCTGCTGGTGAGGACAACAGATAGCAGTGCACTGTGACAGAAAAGCCCCTGAAAGCAAGCAGCCACCGCTCACACAAGGTCAGAGAGCGGGAGCTCTTGGGCCACGTTGCTCCTTTTAAAACAACATGCTCCATTTTTTTAAAAAAAAAATTTTTATTTTAAAGACAAAAGAATGGAGACATATAAACCAGAATAACACAAAAACAAAAAAGGAAATACAGAATCATAGACAAGATAGTAGGGAACTAGCCCTGGATGCTGTATTACATAATGTTATCTTCGTATTTGTTACGCTCTTATACAGATGATGGCTCATTCGGTTAATCAATTCTCTCCACCCTCATCTCTGTTGTTCTCCCACCCAATCGGTCATCTTTCCTCTGTTAATAGCTGTACTTTTTGGTTTATTTACTCCCTCGGGCTCTCGCATTGGGAAGAGACATGGTTCCTTCAAATTATGCGCTAACAAACATGGGTGCACACAAATTGCTATGGCAGGAGGTGGAAAAGCACTCATGCTCAAAGACAATAGATAGGCAGGGAACCGGGCAGGGAACCGGGTTCACTATGGTCAGGCCCCCATTGACAAGCCCTCAAGGCCACTGGGGTCCGGTTGGGTCGGTGGGGTTACCCCGTGAACCACCAGGCTCCGCCTGGATGCAGTACACCACACTCTCTTGAGACCTATCAAAGTTGTACAAGAAATTGCTCAAGTCCTAAAGACCTAAACAGGTCCATCCTGAAATTCAATCTGTGTTCAACTTCTGCGTCTTCTGCTTTTAAGGCTACTGGAGCTATTCTTATGGCCATGTTTTCATTCCAAGAAGTCAGCTGGATACTTGAAAGGGGAATTCAGCAGCCTGGGTTTGTTCTTAATACAAGCGAAGTTTCAAATTCTATGAGCAGTTCTCTCCTTTCTACAGGTTCAGAGGAAAATTCTGATTTTCTTTTTTTTTTTTTATTTTTTTATTTTTTTTATTTTAGAAACATAAAAGTACAAAAACATATTGACAAACAGACACCCATTATCATAGAAAATAGTACAATCACAACTAATCTATAGACAAGGTGATATGGTCTCAACAGTAGTTGTTGCTTTATCCATTGATATCTTCGAATTGTAGATGTATGGACCCATATACAGAC
>PVLD010036732.1:0-10762 GCA_004027595.1 Dinomys branickii
AGGTTACAGAATTTAGACTCTAGATTGGGATCTTCTCTCATATTCCACCCACACTAGTTTCCTGGAATAGTAAGGTTCAGTACGCCCATCTGCACATCTTACATAACCCTTCCATGTCCTCGGGTCAGAAGATGGAGACAAAGCTTTTAGGACAATACAGTAAATGCTGCCCATTATCACCAGGGGACTTGGATTCCTATAATATTTTGATTTAATATATACTGCGTATTTCTGAATACTCCTCCTTTATGCTTTACAAATCTGTTTTATTCAATTTAATTTACAAAGAAACAAGTAGTTAAAAGAAGCGAGGCAGCAGTTCCCAATTTTGGATTCCGAACAAGGTCAGACACTGTAGTAGAATTAAATTATATGAAGGTGATGTATCTTAATGTTGAAGACAACTTGGAAAATAATTTTTAGAACAAGGAGAGATGTTTTATCTATTGTTGACAGTGTTGTGCATGCTTTATTAGACTGGTGGTTATGAATATATATTTATGCATATAGAACTTAAGTCATAATTCTTATATAAACTCTGTGGCCTCCTTTATTCATTTTAAATTCAAATATCTAACAACCTCTGTGTAATTAAAACCTATAAGATTAAAGTGTATTGCATATATGAGTAAAATTAAGATGCTCATTGTATAGAGCTTTGACGCTGAAATGTGAATTTTCTAATTCAAAATCTGTGAGCACTGCTAGCTGATAGGTGTGTTCCTGTGAGCCACGTTAAAGCCTCTTCTTTCTGAAACACGACTAGGAGCTTCACGTCACAGACTCTTTTTCCCACCTTAACATTCTGTCAGATACATGCACCTGCTAATTTATCCATTGGGTTCCATCTCTCTCTATATATTTTTTAGTTTTCTATTTGCATTCACTTCCCTCCCCCTTTTTATTCCTTCTTTTCTCATAGCCCCACAATATCCACTCCCTAGGTTTTCCTAAATATTTCCTTGCACCTAAATATTCTCTTTAAGGCCTGATTCCCCCAGCCTCTCCCCCTTCTTATCCTCTCTTTCTGTTCCTGGGTAATGAAACCCTTGGAGAATTTTTCAAGGAAGTTTGACATTACACATAGATATATGCTTTATTCTTCAGAAAGTCATATTTTTGTGGATATTCCATGCCACACAAGAGTGCCAGGAGTTCAGTCTCGTGACACCCTTGAGTACCAGTGGGTTGACTGCACCTTTCCATGCTAAGACATCCGCAGCCTGAGACACTTCTCAATGACAAAGCCACTTTCTCAAAGGTCTCTGCACAAAGGTCCTCCAAGCTTCCTCCGCAGAGACCTGCGTCCCTCAGCACACACAAGCAGCCTCGTGAGGACAAGGCAAAAGTGTGATCTGCACCTTTCATTACTTACTCCCGCAGGTGACCCCGCTGGTGCTGAGGTGGAAGGAGTTTTACAGAAGTTTAAAAAGCGATCCTGAAAATGATCAGTAATATCAAAGATGCTGCAGATATGGAGCTGAGTTAACCAAATACTTAAATATTTAAAGAGATGAAAGAAGAAATTTTAGAGAAGTAAATGTATCCAGGAAAAAATTGTGGAACGATGATATATGATGGACTGCTTCAGTAAAAATAAATGTTCTGGAAAAGAACTAACAGGTCCTAGAAGTCAGTCCTCCAATAGTCAAACTGAAAATTCAATTAAAAGTCTGAACAACAGTTAAGATAAAGCACAAGAATATCAGAATTAAAGGACAAGTGGATGGGCTGCAATAATTACAGATAGAGAATAAAAAAAGAAAAAAAGAGATTAATTGCGAGCACACTGGAAATCTAAAAGAACAAAATGGATACTTAAGAAGGACGAGGAGGCACAGGCAAGTGGTATAAACCCCATTCACTGGAACAAAATGAGGAAATTCTCCTGATCTAGGAAACACTGGCAGACAACCATGATTCAGAAAGAAGCTCCTCATGGAATATCACACTCTGGCAAAACATGGACTACAGACTGCAGATACAAAGAAATGCTAAATTGCTTAGAATTAATACCACCAAGGCAAAATAAAAAAGATATTTCAACTGAAAATCTGAAAGTCATATAGCTTTGAATTCGCATATCTCAAGCCCTGGAAGAAAATGTTTGCAAACCTACATTATACACTTCATAAAATTCAAGTGGAATAAAGACCTTCAGATATAAGTCTAAGGAAATATTTAACAAATAAGCAGGTATTGCCAAAATTCATAAGGCAGCCTTTAACAGAGATAGAATTCACCATCATGAGACCAAAGGAAAAGATAGTTATCAGCATGTCAATAGGTAAAAATAAATTTGATATGAAACTGAAAAAGAAATGAACAGAAATAAATAAGTTTCTCCAACATGACCAACTCTCTGTTAGACATCCCTCTCTGTCCAGCTGTTGTTCTGTGTTCAAATACAGATCAAATCAACTTCATCCCCGCAAAATAATCATACTTTTTCTAAAATAGGCGCTCATAGCTTACTTACTTAAGTTCCCTTCAGAACTATTTTTATTCTATCCTCCTATACTATTATATGAGGAATCTGTAAAGCAACAGCTAATGAAGGAGAAACAAGACCAGCGCAATGACTGAAACGTACACCACTGAGTACTCAGTGTGTCACTGAAGGTATAAGAGGATAAATTAAAATTGCCTATAATTAAATAGCAATGAACATTTAATTGTTTCAATCTTTATCATCCATCACTAAATACATATGTCTCTGGAAATGTCTTCTCCCTCACCCTAATCCAAAATATTCCTGCTTGACCATGTGAATATAAACATTAGTCTGTGACATTAATGCAGCTGGGTGTTAACTGAAGAAGTAAATGAACAAAGTTCAGCGACAATTTAAAGAATCTCAAGAGAAAATGCAGTGACTTTGGCTTCAGTGTGTGGCCTCTAAGGGAATCGGCAACATCATCTGTTTACTAAATGCTGTACCTTTGTCCTTGGAATCAGACCAAGGAATCTTCCTAGGAAATTGTGCCCTGAGGATGGTCAAGTGCTGCAGTACCTGAAGGCCCATTACATGAGGAACCCTGGGAGCACTAGGCTGGGAGGGGAGCTGCACACCCTCTGCCATATATTCTCCATTCCCTCTCCCATTCTTTGTAGGTGGAACTTTTGGGGAAATTTCCAGGGTGCCAGGCACTGGAGAAAAGTGTCTAGCAGGATACAATTTAAAATGTATTAAACTGTAAAAATAAGTTATACCAAGAAAAACAAATATATCTCAGATTCAGCTTCTATGGTTTTCATATTTTATTTCTCAGAGTAACTCATGGCTGACCAGTTTCTCCCCAGATCATCTTGGAAGAAGTTCTACTTTTCAGCAACTTCATCTCACTGTAAGTGTCATTCTTCACATTGGAGTGGGGAGATCACACAGAGAAAATGGGCATTTCATCAGGAAAACTTGAATTCACATGGTCTGCAGGCCTTAGCAGAATCTCTAAGCAAGAAGAAATTCAAAATTCTTATTTTGAAAAAATACTATTGTGAACAAACGTCATTTTAATGGTCAAGTTAGGAAAAGAGGTTATGAGTTGAAGGCCCATACGGCCCCTTCCCCCCATGTCCCAACCCCCACAGAAGTGGAAGTAAGTTTATTTTGGTTGAAAGAGTAGTGTTTATGAACAGTTTCAAAGCAGATAAAGTGGTCTATTAGGCCTCATGTCTTCATGTTCCTGTGCCAGGACTGTGGGGATTCTATATCCGGGTCACCCCCAGATCCCATCCTCTCTTGTCCAAATTGAAGCAGACCTTCGGTTCCTGATGCTGGATCTACGTATACTTCTCAGAAGGATATGATATTTCTAGACACATCATTACTCCTCTGTCTGGTCTTCTGAGCTGAGGTCAGGAGTGGTGTACATTTGGCTCTTAGTGGGAGAAATTTACAGGAGCAGCCTGTCCTTAAAAAATCCCAATGCTAAAAAATTCATTTTACTTTTACAACAGTATCTTCTGGAATAACACAAGGTGGTCGATAATTGGAATGTGCCTCACCTTAGTCTCCCACAAAGTGAAATGTGTTGTTTTTAATATCCAGTGGCACTAGGATCAAAATGGGAGTATGATCCTTTGTACCTGTTTTTTTAGCATACAATATTACGTATCCTCTCTGGGGTTTGGTTAAAGAAGTTAAGTACAGAAAGCAGTATCATAAGCATGTTCTATCTTGTCAAAATAGCCTAATATTGTCACACTCTTAAGGTGCCTCTGCTCTGATTTCATGTAAGTGAAGACCTATGACCAAGATCTGATCAAAATATGTGCACATAATCATAACTATGGAATGATATTCTCATATGTATTAAATGTATCAGTGAAGGAAAGTAGTATCAACTACTTTGAAGTAGTATCAACTCCACTCAAAATACACAGTTTAACTTTTTATTATATCAGAATTAAATGTCAATTTATACTATAGTTATTACGAGTTACAATTGAAATAATTCAATCCTGTTCTCTAAAATTTTATCAATTGTTCAAACACTAAAATAGAGATCATAATCCTGGGCCATTCATAAAAATAAAACAATTTTGTTATCAGTCAAGCTAAGTATCAAATTCAGTTATTGAACATTTACAAGGACACCATGGGTATAAATAATGTCAGAAATGAGGAAAAATCCTCGGGCATAGGACAATCTATTTACCCTAAAGAAATCACAAAGTGTAAGTGTTGCATATACTAAATAAGCAGAACTACTACTCATATGCCTGAGTCTAAATATGAAACTTTAATTCATAAAGTTGTACATCATGTCATTGAAAATTAAAGTAAAATACAGAAAAAAATCAATTATTTAATAATACATAGATGAAAGAAAAAATATATTAAAAATAATCTGGAGTGCGTAAATAAAATACATCAAGAAAACACAACATATCACAGAAATCTGTAGCTACTTATTTATTTTCAGTATCTTCTTTTGGAGAATAATTCGAGCTTGACAAGATTCTAGAAAGGTAACACTGGGATAAGTTTTTTTAAAAACAATTTCGTCTCACACTATCATTCTTCAGATTGGAATGGAAATAGGTCCTATAAAATATAAGGGAAATTTTGTCAGAGAAATTGGCATATGTGTATCATTCAGGCCTCACTTTGCTTAATGTTAAGATGTGTGAAACTAGAATAAAGAGTTGGTAGAATCAAAAGCTTCAGCAAACGTACATAATTTGGAGATATATGTTCAAAATACATTTGAAAGTGCGTGATCAAGTTGGAAGATGATACGGCCCCTTTTCCCACACAAAGTGGCAGAAACTTTATTTTGGCGGAAAGAAAAGGGTTTATTCACAGGTACTGCGCAGGAGATGGGAGTGGGTCTCTGACTGATTCAGACCTGCATTTGCCTGTGCGCAGCACAGATCCCTCCGCGCTCCCTTCCTCCTTTGTCCAAATTGAATCAGACCATGACTTCCCAGGGCAGCTCTGTGAATTCCTTTCAGGAGGACGCGGTATTACCTGGCGCAGCACCAGTTCGCTGTGCCGTTCTCCGAGGGAGGACAGGAAGGCGTGGATGGTGCCGCTCTCAACAGCGGATGAGGTGGGAACAGCCAATCTTTAAAACCATCCTCATATGTAAAATTCATTTCAAATTAAGTTTCAGTTTCAACATTTTTAAGAAGAATAACGTGGATATAATTTCAGTACGCTGCACTCCAGCCTCCAGTAGCCAATGTAATTGATAGTTAATGTCAAAGTGTTTTGAAAAGGAAGGGACAGTTAATAAACCATGAAAAGTCATTTGAAAGTATTTTACCACATATTCTTTATCAGGTTTTCAAAACGAAGGTATAATCAGGAATAAGACTTTTTAAGGCACGTTCTCTGCAATGAAAATATCTCGGTTGAATCACATGGTTAACAGGAAAATCGCTCTCATTTCAGATGTTGCTCTCCATACCCTGCCCTGGTATAATTTACACAGATGGACAGTATTGTCTAGAGCACATCATCTTCATAAAATTCGAATGTATTCACTAATAAGAAGCGTTTACAGTTTTACCAGCTTCATTCTTCTTGGTTAGGCTGCAATGTTTTAAAACATTAGCAGCAAATATGAATTTATATTCATACCCACACATGGCAATTAAATTGTTTCACTTATATTCAGTAAAGTCCTTAAAATCTCTCGAAACACAAAACCACATTATGGCATTTTTTGTCATTCAAACATTCAAATATGCTTGAATTTACTCAGCCTTGATATCAAATATGATTACTCAATAGATAAATGCAGTGCACACCATGGGAAGAGGGAACTCCACCAGTGTGCCCGACTTCATCCTCCTGGGGCTGGCGGACTCTGAAGAGACGCAGCTGGTCCTCTTTCTGCTCTTTCTCCTCATCTACCTGGTCACGGTGCTGGGGAACGCAGGGATGATGCTGGTCATTAGCCTGGATCCCCAGCTGCACACCCCCATGTACTTTTTCCTCACCCACCTGTCCTTTCTCGACCTCAGCTACTCAAGTGTCATCGCCCCTAAAACCTTACAGAACTTACTGTCTTCCTCCAAGAACATCTCATTCCTAGGTTGCTTCACCCAGCTGTACTTTCTTATACTCTTTGGTGGCACTGAGTGCTTCCTTCTCTCCTCCATGGCCATTGACCGCTATGTAGCCATCTGTAGCCCTCTGCACTATCCCATCATTATGTCCGCAAGGCTGTGCTGTGCCCTGCTCGCTGGCTCCTATGTGATTGGCTTTTTAGACTCCACTGTGAATGTGATTTGCATGAGCAGACTGCATTTCTGTAACTCCAGTGTCATCCATCACTTTTTCTGTGACTCATCCCCAATATTAGCCCTGTCCTGCAGTGACACATCTGAGGTTGAAATCACGATATTCACTGTTGCTGGCTCCACCCTAGTGCTGTCCCTCATCACCATCTCTGGATCCTATGTGTCCATTCTCTCCACCGTCCTGAAAATCAGCTCCACGGCAGGAAAGCAAAAAGCCTTCTCCACCTGCGCCTCTCATCTCCTGGGTGTCACCATCTTTTACAGCACTCTGATCTTTACTTACTTAAAACCGAAGCAGTCCTACTCCCTGGGAAAGGATCAGGTGGCTTCTGTATTTTACATGGTTGTGATCCCCATGCTGAATCCTCTCATCTACAGCCTCAGAAACAGAGAGGTGAAAAATGCTGTCACTAGAATCATGCAGAAGTAGGGGGCTCCCGGCAATTAAAATTACAGTGGTTTGACATATTTACATTTGTCCTTTCCTTTTTCCTTTTAGGGAAATTCTTTGATGGTTTTTGAAAATAAGTCTATATATCTGATTTTCTGAGTGTCTGTTACTGTGTTTCTGTGCATGTATGTGTATTTTCTTGGATATTTTATAGTTTTCATCTACTTTCTGAAAATTTCACCATAGTCTTGCATGCTGTTTACTATCTCCACTGTAACTACTGTCCTAGCTTCTGTAAAGACCTCTAGATAGATCTATTAGGAATGCTTCCATTTGATCAATTGTTTTATTAGTCATACTTACATGTGATTGATAGCAACTTGGCAAGAAGACTAGAGATTAAATGTAAGTGATAAGTCAACCAGTTGCTCTGAAGCTCCCCCACCCTTGCAAGGGAAAAATTCGGCCCCAGCCTAGCATCCCTCTTTGTTCCACTTCGCCTCCCTAAACTGACCAGACTGTGAAGGCCAACCCCACCCTTATGTAACTTGGCAGGGACCAGATGCTCTACTATTCAGCCACAATGGCTGTTCCAGCCTGGAAACACCCTCCCCAGAAAAAGCCTTAAAAACCCCGTGCTTTGCACATTTGGGCACTGTCCTGGTTCGCTGGCCATTCCTGTTCCTCACTCCTCTGCCATAATAAAAATCCTTCTCACATCAGACCATGTGGTCTGGTTTTTGTGGGTCAAGGTAACCTAGATCTAGTCAATTGTCCGGTCAATTGTCCAATCGGTAAGCTGGTTGGGTTCAGGATTCTTTGCTTTCTTCATCTACACAGTTTTAGTGTTAACCATACATTAATCTGCAGCTAGGATTACTGCGCCCTCAATATGGTTATTTTTTTGAAACTCTTGCTCAATGTGAGGTATTTCATGTGATCCACATCATCCTGTTGGAAGTGTGTCATCTTCGGAATTAAGTTTTTGGATGAATTTGAACTTGTAAAGTCACTTTTACAGAATAGCAGAGTTACAGATATTTTGTAGTAAAGGTACCACTCATAGCCCGTGGCTATCCTCTGCTGCCTGTCATGTAGCTACCTGCTAACTTCAGTCAGCCTTGACTATCTGCTCCTTTTCGGTAAGGCACTGCGCCAACTTGACTGTGTCCAGCCTGTCTTTTTCCTTAGTTAGAAAAATGTATATTCTTTCCAACTCGCTTCAAGGACTTCATGTGTGGGATGGACTGGCCCAGTCAAGGACCCATTTAGCTCTATCTCCTCTTCTGAGACCCTCTCCCTCCCAGAATGTTCCTGTACAGTTCTGCCTCATGATATATGACATATTTCTTGTATTCCATGTAACTAATCCTGTAATAACCTGCAGTCAGCTTTGTACTTCACTCTTGAAAACCAAATTTAAACTGAACTGAATCCTGACTCTGGGCTGGTGATTTGGAACTGGTCCCCATCAGGCAGCTAGTGCTAAAGTTGCCTTTCAAAATCTCCTCACTGCAGAGCATTTTCATTTTGAACCTGGATTTTTTTTCTTGCAAAAGTCTTGGTGCATCAGCCAGGAAACCATTCCTTTTTGGGTCACCAGTGGAGGCCTTCTGCCTGTGGCAGGACTCACACTTTGACCTGCAGATAGGATGGGCACCTTCCAGATTCTTTTCCTGGAATCTCGTCAGTGGTGGGAGTGGGAGCTCCTGTGTGACAGCAGAGACTTCACTGCACCTACAGAAGGAGATGGAATGTGACCCCCACATTCTGCAGGGATTTCCCTGCTAGGAGAGCCATGCTTGATAAAAAATAACTCCTTTGCTATACTTTATATTTTAAAATTCTTTATATTTAGATAAAATTATAAGAATTAAACCCAATACAATACTACTACTAAAATATCTTCTTCTGGGTATTAAACAATACCCAGAAAGTGTGATGAGGCTAAGAATAATAAAAAATGCCCCCGGTCAGGATACTTCAGTTTATTCGTTGTGCAGGTAATAGTTTCTGTTCCAGATCCAATTGCTCTTGTGTCTTACAAATAGCTGGACGCTGTAGTACATTGCTGGTCACTATGATGATAGACAATCAAACTGCTAATATAGACCTCTAAAGCCTAAGATATCTGAGCTGCCAATATCACTGTGGTTGCCCTCACTCTTTTTGTACTGTTCTGGCTTCTGTATTCTTACTCAGATTGTTAGTCCCTGGTAGAGGCTAGCTGGGGCTGGTTCCCATTAGCCTACTAGCATTATATTAAAGTGGTGTTATGGTTGATACATTGTGTCAACTTGAGGAGTCTAGAGGCTTGGTTAGCCAGCAGTTCTACATGTTGAGGTGGAAGGACACATCCTGCCTCCTCTAGAATGTTGTTCACTGTATAAATTTAAGAAGTTTGTAAGGTTAACCATGTGAGTGAGCAGGGGGCCAGGGTCCTTACTTTGTATTCATCCTGAGCCTGTACAAGACAAGGGCAGGCAGATGGGGTTAGTATTACATGCCCCCTGGGTGGGGGTAGCCTGCCTGCAGCATAAGGGGGGAAAAGAATCTTGAACCCCCCCTTTTGCTCTTGCTCCTTTTGCTGTGTTGTGCCACTTTGAAGTGTTGGCCCAGCATCATGCCACCATCCCTTAGAACCGGCTGACTATAGACTGAAACCTCCACAAACTGCAAGCTAAATAAACTTTTTCTTCCTTAAATTTGGGAATTGGGTGTTTTGTCTCAGCAAGGAGAGGAAAGTAACCAAGACAAGTGGCCTCCCAAAATCTGCTCGGTGTGCAGCATTTTCTTTTTGAGCCCATCTTTTCCCCGCAAGAAACTCAGTCCTGAGAGCAGGTCACAAAGTTTGCATGATTTGGTAAGGAAACAGGATTTTTAAGGACAAGGTAGAGGAAAGTTCGTCATGGCATTTTAAAAACTGTGGAAATGGAAATTCTATAACCCTTTAAACCCTATCCGTTGTTATGACTCCAAAGCTACCTCTTATAGATAACCTCACCCTGAACACGGCAGTAGCATCTCCTGCACTTTTCAAATGCGAGTGCATGCCCACGCCACCGCGATTCAGTCTGATCCCGCCCCCTCTGCCCTTGTGCTACTGCACTGCTGTTTTGCTCCCACCAAGCTTTATTCTTCCCTTCTTTTTTCTTTCTTTCATCACCACATCTCATTAATATCTCAAACCCAGAACTGTTACTATATGTCCGAAGAATGGAATCAATTGCCAAATCCAGCAGAAATTATGGATTCAAAGACTTTTAGGTTGGTTATTTTCTTTCCTCTCTTATTTATACTATTGACTTAGTAGAGATCATCAATACTTTCTAAGGAAGTTTTGTGGAAGTTGGATAATACAATTAGAAGTGAAAAATATCAAGCAACTCCTTCATTTTCTCATGCACAATAAGCATAAAGGTAGGACCTGTAGAGACTCCAAATTCAGACATCACTGAAGGGCTACGAATCATGGATCAAAGTACCTATATTTAAAATTTTGTTTATCACAAATTGTTTTCTCATTTGTAATAAAAGGAAATAAGACAACATTTCTTTGGGGATATTCCTACTGAATTTACACACTGATAAATATAAAATAGTAACACAACTTAC
>PVLD010036733.1:0-10756 GCA_004027595.1 Dinomys branickii
TCTCCTTTCCTTCGTCTCATCTGTTCTTTGTTTTTGAACAGATTTCCTTCATGACTCTTAGTTTATATTCCCACCCTCGGGTTCTTACACCAGTGATATAATACGTTGCCTGCACATGTATCGCTGATTTATTTCACTTATGAGTATGGACTCCAGTTTTGTCCACTTGCCTACAAAGTTCCCCAAACTGTCTTTCTTTTCCTGGTCTCACTTGATTTTAAAGTTCACTTTGAATTCTGTGGTAAAAACGTCTTAAAAAAAAGCTACCATCCCTTTATTTTAGGAACATAAGACATACTCCAATCTTTTTTTTTTTTATTTTTTTATTTTTATTTTTATTTTTTTTGACATACTCCAATCTTAACTCCACCCTTCCTATTGGGGACTGAATCCAGATTCTTCCCACTGAGCGACAACCTCAGCATTTGAGACAGTGTCTTGTTAAGTTGGCCAGGCTAGGTTTGAACTTGCGAGCTTCTTGCCTCAGTCCCCAGAATGCTGTGGTTACAGGTGTGCACCAGCATGCCTGGCTTCCAGTCATAATCTAAACACGGCTTTGCTGTCCATGCGTGGCACTCACCCTAGGAACTCCATGGCAGCCCATCCACACATTTCACTGTCTCCTTGGTTTTGTTCCGTTTTCTGCTCCATCTAACACTTCCATAAATCTCAGTGTGTATTAAATACTTTCCAGACCCATTTCTTCTTTCATAATTGTGTTATTACTACAATCATTTTATCTTGCTCTAAATTATTTCAGTACCTTTTGTGAGGTTGAGCAATCCAATGGTTCTCAGCCCTGGCTACACATACGAATCACTGGAGGAGTTACAAAGCCAAAGGACAGAACAGAGCAAACCTAATTCGGCCAACGCCACATTAAATCAGAGTCTCTTGGAGCAAGGCATAGACATCAGGGAAATAATTTTGATTTTTGGTGGCAGGGTCTCTTATATAGTCTGGGCTTGAGCCCCAATCCTTCTGCCTCAGATTCCCAAGGGCTGAGATTACAGGTGTGCACCACCACACCCAGTTAGGAAAAGTATATGTGTGTGTGTGTGTGTGTGTGTGTGTGTGTGTGTGTGTGTGCGCCAGGTGTTTCCAATACACAGCGAGTCGCAGCACTTCAGTGCTTGTCACTTATTTGGACAACAGCCACGCTGTTACCGAGGGTGAATACTGGTAGCCCTGGTATATTTTGTTTGGTTTGCAGAATGCTTACAAAAAACTTCACACAATATTTTTAAATTAGAGAACTTTAAACCTTCGGATGCCCTGCTCCTCCGGGAAGACTTTGCAGCACTAGCAACACTGCAGCTTCCTTTCGTAGGCTGAGAATCGGCTTCCAGTTGACTGTGGTCCCTGCCTCTCCTCACAGCTCCTCACAGGGGCACCGTGTTAACTGTGAAGTCTGAAGACTGCTTTGGTAGAAGACCCATCTCTTAAGTACTGTCTCGCCTTTCAGCAGTGTCTGTGCCCTTGCACCCCCAGTCAGGTTGACTGTTGAAGTAGGAAATGTTTTTTCTACATGTCACACATTTGGGCAGTAGCCCAAATCACTCATTTATGGATCTTCTTGACCCCAGTAGTGATTTGAGTTTGTAGCCCAGGGCTGGGGCATAGCGAGTACAATATGAAGTGCTAAGGATAAAAAAGAACAACATACACTGCTGTCTTTGGAGGAAGTCATAACTTACTGGGGGGGTAATAGACATTTTATGCTTACAATTCAGATGTCTCAATGCTTACCCGATTCTGCTGATCTTAGAGGGTGTCCTCCAAATTTTATTTCAGTTTGGTGCAGTTTAGTCATATTTAGCAGCTGTGTGACATGTGGAATGTCTGTTGTTAGCTGGCAGCTTCGAGGGATGATGTCTGTGGGTTCATCTGCTGGAAAGGGAACACCATATACAGCTGGAAATAAAGACAATGGCCATTTCCAAACTGCAACCCATTTTTTCCCAAATGGACATACTCTATAAATGAAGCTGGTTAAAGTGAAACATTTTAGAGTACAACGCTGGATGAGTTACTCCATCCTTAAGCCTCTATTTTCACATCTATAAAATAAACACGATAATTTTACTGCTTGCTTCTAATGATTGTAGATAGGTTGGAGATAGGATTAAATGAGACAAAGCATAAACCATACCCAGAGTTCAAAAAACTGTGAAATACATGAGTAACCATTGTAAATATTTTGTATTTATTTTCAATACTAGAGGTGTGATTTCAGAGAACTACTTACGTAAACCCCAATTAAAGTTTCTGGGATATACCATATCAATAAAAATGGACATTATTGAATAATCTAAGAGGCCATAGCCACTGAATCAGTAAAATTTAGTTTTTAGTTTTCTATTTTGAAATAACTTTAGAGTTTAAAAAAGTTTTAAAAAGTATAGTTTCATGTATGCCCTTTATTTAGCTTTACTTAATGTTAATATTTTATCTTTGAAAACTTTCAAGGAAAAATAATAAATGTTAAAAAGTTATAACTTTATAAAAAACATGATTAAAGTTAAAATAGTACGTTATTTTAGTTTGATTCATGTATATTTATGAAAATACTTTAATTTTTCTCTTTAGCAAATTTTCTGTTTGTATCCTTAACCATTTGACTATTAGAGCATTTTATCCTATTTACGTGTACGGTCTTTGTGTTGTAGACACGTTAGCCCATGTCACTTGTAGCAAGTAGAAACAGAAATCAGCATTAACAGCCCAGGAAGCATTTACGGCACAATGGTATCAAAAGCCTTAGAAATGTCCATTCCATTTTACATGGCAATTTAATTTTTTGAATCTATTCTAACTTAGAAACTCAAAGATCTTTATAAATAGGTATTTATAATTTTTGTTTAAGAGAAGGTCTATAGTTCAGGCTGGCCATGAACTCACTATGCAGCCAGGCTGGCTCAAACTTGCAACAATCCTCTGGCGTCAGCCTCCCAAGGGCTGAGATTACAGGCTTGCACCACCATGCCTGGCAGGTACTTATAATTTCTGAAAAATAAATATCTTACATTTTCAGCACTTGTTTTATGGGATAGGACAGTAAAGAACCAAAAGAAATTGTATTTAGGAAGGCTATGGGAAAGGTTCAAAGTAGAATTTAAATGAAAATAATAGGTATAAAATTCTATTAATATAGAAAAGAGATATATAAAATTTATATAACGGAAAAGACTAGAAGGAAATATATAAAATGTAAGATAACTACATAATTAATTTAAGCACAATATTCTCCACAATAATTTGTATATATTGATTTTTAATTAAAATTTTTATTTTTAGAATCTAGTAGAAAAATTTATACAAATATAAATGAATGATAGTAAGGAAAATTATCCAATCACCCCTTAGAAACTATCCTTATATAAGTACGTTGTCACTACATTTATAAAGGCAAATGGTGTTAATTTTTTGTGCAGCTGAGCCATAGCATTTTCCTAATTGGATGCTAATGTCTTAATCTTGCAAAGCAAAACAAATCATTTAACTAAAAACTTAAATGCCCAACAGCAATGTAATTGTTTCTAAGTGTCCTAATGTTCCAATTGTTTAAAATGCACTAGATTTACAAGTTTTAGTTTTCAGGTGTTCAGTGTCCATTCATTTTAAAATTTTTATTGACATTTAGAAAATCAATACAAAGTAAACTCACAAAACAGAAAATATTTGGAAAAATAAACTAGCTCATACATACACATTTAAAATACATGTAAAACTTCTGTGAGGTTAAAAAGACAATTTTGACATCAATATCAGTATTGGTAAATTAAGATTTTATATGAAAGGAAGAGAATTCTGGTGGTCAATATGAACCTAAAATAAAATACTATACTCTGAATCTTATAAAGAGAAATCATGGAAACTTTGCTATGGGGTATGTGTAAATAGTATGGAATATGATGCTGTGTGAAGTTTCAAATGTATTAAATACAAGTTTGTAACTAACAAGGGATAGACCCCAAAACTCTGATGACATAAATATATAAGCTTTTATGGAAAACAGAGCAAAGCAGAGATGAGTACAAGACTCTAATCCAAATCTTACAGGATGTGGTAGACAGACAAGTCAGATTTCACATTAAAAGGCTCAAATTGCCTCTGTGCTGCCCTTTCTGTATGTCTGCTCTCCCTTTGCACTTTGGAGTGTCTCACTCTTTTAGGGGAGAATAAAACCTGAAATAAAAGAAGTTGAAAACTAGTGGCTGATTTTTTAGAAATAAAAGCTTATTGTGGTATAGTTTGGGTATTAAATGTCTCCAAAGGCCCATGTGCTGAAGGCTTGATCCTCAGGGTGGTGTTACTGAGAAGTGGGGCTGATGGGAGGTCCTAGGTTCCTATGGCTGTGGGACCTGCATCTCTTCTTTCTTTTGCTTCCTAGCCATAAAATGAGCAGTTCTGCTCCACCACATGCTTCCACCATGGCTGCTGCCTCACCACCGGCCCAAATGAATAGGACTGACTGATTGTGGACTAGGGGCTGAAATAACCCTTTTTGCTTTGTAAGCTGATTATCTCATGCATGTTGTTATAGTGATGGAAAGCTAAATAACAGGTCAGCAGCCCATTTAGTAACTACTGGCTCTCAAACTTTCTCTGGAACTTCAAGGACGAATCCTTGGAAACTAGCATTAGTCTTATTTTTGTGAAACCAAACTCTGGAGAGCTTTATGACCATCTGACACCTGGGTGCTCTGTGGACCTAACTGGAAGTTAACTCATTTCTCCACCAGCCATCTTCTCCTAACTTTTCTCCTTCTTTATATCCAATCATGAGGCTATTTTATTAGCACTTATTGCTTAGTTTAAAAGTAAAGATTAATACTTAAAAATACCATAGAGTCTACATAAAAATTAAATAGTACTCAATTGTGAGTCCATAGAGAGCATGACTTGTCTTCTTTCATGTACTTTTTTTCCCTGTGTAAGTACTAGAGATTGACCTATGGCCTGTTTGTGCCAGCCAAGTGCTCTACCTTTGAGCTACACCCCTGCCTTTTGAAACAGGGTCTGCTAAGCTCCCAGGCTAGCTTTGAACTTGTCCTCCTTCTACTATCAGCTTATTTACTGACCTCCTATTCAGTGGCAGGCTCTCATCTGGTGAAAGGAATCCAGTGATAAGCCAGGGTAACTGTCTTTGCTTTCTTGAAGTTTATGTCTAGCAGAGGATATGAAACAAATCAAAGCCCAAATAATTACTTTATTATAATTTTCACTGCTGTGAACGCTAAGTTCAGAGTGATGAAAGAGCCCAGAGAGTTTAATGGCACAGCAGTCACTAAAGTTTTGTCTGATAGAGAGAGATTTTAAGCTGAGTCAAAACGTATAAGTAGGAACCAACTGGTGAAATGATGTGGGAGTGCACATTCAGGTAGAGGGAACAGAGGACTTGAGCTTATGAAGGCGGAAGGAAACCAGTGCATTCTGGGAACTGAAGGAGAGGCAGTTCTGCCAAAGACTGCTAGGAGGGGAGAGGATGGTGGGAGAACCCTAGAGATGTATTTAGTCTAGTTCCTGGTTGGAAGGCGATGCTCGGTAAACATGCATGACATGCATGGGCAAACACCCCTTAAGAGCAGCCTCACTAATCTTTTTCCTTCTTTGGTTATTCTTTGCTCTCTTTTCACTATAGTGAAAAGTACTTCCTGCACATTTATTTGGAGATCCTAACTTTGCCCCCAGGTGGTGAATAACAAATCAAGCTGACAATCGATTCTAAGGACCGGGCCTAACTGTATTGTTCTTTCAGTTAGGTTCTATCTTACGGAAGTGTGTGTGTATGAAAACATACAGGCTGCTGATCAGTGTTTGGGTGACGACATAGTCAAATCTAAACTGTCTGCTAACAAATCTAAAAGCATGTAACACTGACTGGAATGGTCAATGCATAATGGCAAAGTGGTGAATGGAAGAGAAGGCTAGGAGAGGGGGAACAGATTTGTCCCTGTAGCAGCCAAACACAACCAGTCGGTGGGTCTCTGATGTCTTTGCTCGGAGTATGAGTCAGTGTATTAGAATGTTTGAGTGACTTTGTAATCCTGGTCACCTTTCTTTGACCATAAAGTTATCATAAAATGAACCATTCTGTAGGTGTTTAATATCTTTAATGAGGATCTTAACTTGCTTTAAAAATTAAGTCATCAATTTTAATATACATATAAAGCACTTTATGCATTAGGAACCAGAACCATTGGGGGAAACGTCTGGTAAAGGAGGGAGATTTATAGATCTTCTTCACTTTATGGCTCCTCCCAGCTCATGTAGTTTAAATAAGCACTAATTTTATAATAGTTCACTGGTCCCAGAGTCATCTATGTTCACTTTATATATGTGGTAGTAGCTGAAAGTGCCTACCACAGTGCCTTGCTTACATGAGATTTCAACTTTTCGAAACATCAGCGAGAGCCAAACATTATAAAATACAAGTCTTTGCCAAATAAAGTCTTCATTTTTGTTCAGTCATTTTTTGTCACTCCTATGCCATGTAATTATCAGCTTTCCTCCGGGCCTGGCCTGCATTCAAAGCCCTGTGCTCATGGAGTTCACTGTATAATGCAGACAGATGTTAAGAAACAGTATACACTAATGCTCCGGAGTAAGCTATCCTGGACGTGTACTCTGTTCCACTTACTGGCTGTGGGCCTTGGCGGAGCAACATTATTCTGCAAAGCCTTTCCATGCTTCTCTGTGAAAGATGATATAAAATCAGCACTTCCTTCATAGGGCTATTATGATTAATTATCATTAAATGAGGTTTAAATAATTAATATATGTGAAGGTATAAGAGTAGTGTCTGGTACATAGCAAGTAACATGTGTTTTCTATTAATAACAGACAAATACTTTGGTGAACAATTTCATTATGGTGGTGAAAGAACCACTAATCTTAGTATATGTCTTTTAATAATGAAAACTATTGCTGTTTAAAGAGCTAATAAGCCTGGGTTACATCTAAAACTTGAATGAATGGATCATGCCCTTAGAGGTTTTTAAAAGTACAATTAAGGACAAATTCACATTAACATAAAACATGTCATTTTAAAACAAAACACTCAGTGGCATTTAGTATATTCACAATAGTGTGAACACTACCTCTAATTAGTACCAAAATATTTTTATCATTCTAAGGTAAAATGACACACAGTAAGCAGTTCCTCTTCATTCCCTCAGGTTCTGAGACCCTGGCAGCATCTGTGTTCTGTCTCTATGGATTTGCGTATTCTGAACGCCTTCTGCAAATTACTTCTGGATGTCTTATGTAAGGAAATCACACAGTATGTGGCCTTTGGTGTGTGGCAGCTTCCACTTATAGTAATGCTTTGGAGGTTCATCCACCCTGGAGCGTGACTCTGTGCTTTATCCCTTTATAATGTTGAATACTACTCCATGATAGTATACCTTCAAAGTAAATGCTCTTTTTTTTTTTTTCTTGGCGGTACTGGGGATCGAACTCAGGACCCCGCGCTTGCTAGGCAGGCGCTTATTCCACTGAGCTATATCCCCAGCCCCATGATAGTATACATTCATCTGCTAATCAACATTTGGACTGTTCTCCACATTCTGGCTACTGGAAATGGAGCTGCTATAAATGTGTATACTATTTGTTTCAGTGTGTTGTTTCCCTGGTTATTTTTTCTCTGTAGAGGGGTACACAGGAATAGAATTATAGCATCATACTACACTTCTATGTTGACTTTTTGGAGGGAAGATTGGTTTTTTGCAGTAGGTTCAT
The DNA here is from genome assembly GCA_004027595.1 of Dinomys branickii. Classification (NCBI taxonomy): domain Eukaryota; kingdom Metazoa; phylum Chordata; class Mammalia; order Rodentia; family Dinomyidae; genus Dinomys; species Dinomys branickii. The sequence goes on from PVLD010036733.1 coordinate 7,744, forward strand.
CATTTTATGTTGTTGCTACCGTAATACTGTACAAGGGTTCCAATTTCTGTGCATTTTCACCAACATATGTTATTGTCATGAAGAAAAATTACAGTCATCTTAGTGGATATAAAGTTATGCAATTATAAATTTAACTTACATTTTCTCTAACGACTAATTATACTGAGAATCTTTTCATGTGTTTGTCATATGTATATCTTTATAAGGAAAAGTCTATTAAAATCCTTTGATTATATTTAATTAACTGGTTGTCTTCTGTTGTTGAAAGACTTCTTTATATATTATTCTAGGTACAAAAATATATCAGAATATATGTAACCAGAATATGTATTCTGTTAGAATATGATTCACAAATATTTCTCTAATTGTGTAGGTTGTCAGTTCATTTCTTGATAGTGTTTTTTGATGAGTAAGTCTTTAATTTTGGTGAAATTCAACTTGCTTTTTTATTTTTTTATTTTTTTGGTACCAAGAATCAAACTCAGGACCTTGCACTTGCCAGGCTGGTGCTGTGCCACTGAGTTATATTCCTAATCCCAATTTCCTTATTTTTAAAATAAACTTCGCTACAGTGCTTTTGGGGTCACATCTAAGAATATAGCTAAATATAGGATTTGGGTACAAGTGTACTCACCTGACCTGAAAAAGGAGAGTTCGGGAAACACTCCACGTAGTAATATTAACAACACTAATAATAAGTATTAAAAGCACCAAGCCATTCTGGTTACTGAGGAAGGTAAATTTGTGTACTTCTGAGAAAGCAGCGGTCAAAGGCTTGGCTTCAAGTTCCATTTTGTGTGCTGTATCACCCTGATGATCCCTGTGTTCCTGTCTAACTGAGACCTTGCATTATAGGACCCCAAGGCTCTTCCTTGCCTAGTGAGTCTATTAAGGCACAGGGTTGGTATTTCCAGATTCTTCTGTAGACACTGAAGAAAGAGTTTCTTCACAATACTTGACACGCAATAAAGGCATATTGAGGAGACAGTGGATGAAAGAATAATTGAACAAATACATGATCAAGCCTTAATTAATTCATCAAACATTTATAACTGGTTACCAATACCAGGTCATATGCTAGAGATAAAAATGTGGAGACCTGGTTTATGCCTTCAAGGGGCTCTCAGTATGAAACTATAGCTTTAATTTTTCTCTTCTTCTTGCCCTTTTGAACACAGTACCGACACTGCCCATTACTGATATTTCAGAAAAGACACTAAACCTTGGAGCCAGAAGATCGGTGAAATAATCACTTTTATGGAAAAATCCATGCTTAACTAGATCATTGCTTGTTCTTTCTTCTCTCCTCTTATTTTTCTCTCCCTTTTCTTTCTTATCTAATTATCCACATATGCATTATGGTTTTTACTTGAAACATAGCATGATATGTGTTAATCAATAATTCAGGCATGCAAATGCCTAAAAATGCCTATGTCCCTCAGGAGCTATAAAGTAATAAAATAAATTGAACCAGCACACTTTATTACTTGTCCACCATAAGTCATTCCTCTGGGCAAATAAAAACTGGTTAATTGCTTGTGGCAAGGTTCCTGTAATTCACTTTCTATTATATCCCACTGTGTAAACAGACAACAGCAATGAATTAGTAAAAAAATCTCCTAACCTGGGTGAGATTAAGAAATGCAATGCTAGGAGTTTAAGCCAAAGAAGAGAAAGGACTGAGCTCAGTAAGCATTTAATACATACTTTTAATTTAGGTTCCAGTGTGGAATTGAAGGAATAGGTGAAGTTTCCTGTGACAAAGCCCTCAGAACTATGAGCTATCTGCCTTGCAGAACAAAGTAACCCCCTTCAGTAAGAAAGAGAAGCCGACATTTACTACTTGCCGTCATGCCGACACCCTAACAGCATCGGGCACCTGGACTCGGCATTCTCATTGCATGACAACTTCTATCTCCCTTTCCTTCCACCGCTGCATGAGTGAATACACTGTAGCTATCAGCGCGACAAACTCTGGAGCCCTCCTGCCAGGCTCAAATCCCGGCTTTCCCACCTAACACGGGCGTGGCACTGCACATATGACTTGACGTTCTTGTGCCTCAGTTTCTCCGACTATTAAGTGAGGATTAACTTAACATCCATCTCCTAAAAGTGTTAGGAGGAGTCCATAAATTTATATCCGAAGGTGCTTAGAACAACGCCTAGATTTTCTTAAGAGCTGAGGCCGCAGTCACCACCACCACCATCGTCATCATCGTCACCCTTCTACCACCAACCTCGGTGACAGGGGCTCAACTTACCCTATGCTATGTTACCGTTGGCTTGCTTTTGTGTGGCTGTACTTTTTATGAGCTCCTGTGTCGCTAACTTTCCTAGTGCTTCTTACTATGTACAGTGGAAGGACTTGTGCTCTTATGTCTTTATATCATCCCAAGTTGGGCGACTAGCAGGGTAATATTACTACTCCCACCCTGCCCTGTCCCACATTAACTCCCTGTTTTTGAACATGTAAGATCTCTTTAAATAAGGACGGGGGTCGGGAGGCATAAGAGAGGACAGTGGGTATGATGAAAACAACAAAGGATGATATGATCAAACTGTGTTGTTATATTCATGTATGAAAACATCACATTCAGACTTCCGGGAAGATGGAGACCGGGTAGGCAGCAGAGAGAGAACCTCCCAGAGGATTACCACCCAAACAATGAAATATAACAATATGAAGACAGAAATAAGGACTTCCGGGAAGAAGTCGACCAGCCGAGAGAGCGAGTGCGGAGGGAAGAACGGCTTCAGCTCCTGAACCCGACAGAGAACGCGCTACTGGGACAAACTGCACCAAACCGGGCAGCACTCCGGGATCCCGCTCAGAACCCCACCCCGCGGCCAGCGCTGCGCGAACTGGAGCAACAGCGACCGGCCGGCGGGATTTCTGAGTTGGGGAAAATCTCCATCCAGGGAAAAACATCTGAACGGCACTCCTGTCTGCACGATCACAGGGTGAGTTAAGTGGGCGCTCTAACCAGTTTTTCCTGAATCGGGAAGAAGCTCA
>PVLD010036734.1:0-10759 GCA_004027595.1 Dinomys branickii
TGATATCTAGTGTTTGCTCAATTATTTCATTTCCTTATTGATATTTTGCTTAGTTGAGCATCCAAGTCTCCATCTTTTATTGCAAAACTATTTTCTCTTTGCAACGAGTCCACCCTACGTTTTAAAGCTCTCTCAATTGATACACATAAGCTAGCGATGTTATACCTTCCTCATAAATTCAAACTTTTAAAAAGATATTATTATTTGTCTCAATGATTTTTGTTTGAAATCTACTGTACCTTAGGTACAGGTGTGTTTGACTACTATTTGTACGGAAAATTATTTTCTATTCTTTCACATTTCACGTTGGTGTATTTGAGGAAGAAAGTGAATGTTTAAGGTACTGCAAATAGTATTTTTATTCTTTCAATATATTTTTCGAATACTAAAACCAATCTTTTACATTTCAAATGAGTAACCATACTGAAGAACTTCATTTTCATATAATAGAACCACTTAAAATATAAAAATCTTAATTTCTCATTTCTTCTAATAATCCTTTATTTTGTTGGAATCTTTTTTCTAGTGCACTTGTTGTACACACCCTAACTTTGTAAAAAAACTAGTTTTCCATCATACTCTTGACTTTAAACTGTGCACATTTACCTTTGCTCTCACTCACCTCCGTCCCCATTTATGTTCTTATCCCAAATTACGTGTTTATCAAGTTTGGGCCCAGGACATACTTAAAATTACTGTTTCATAAATTTTCTTGAAATATTACAAAAACTAGTAAAAGGATTAAGTATAAAATTTTAATATGTAAAACTAGATGACAGCTATGCTTACCAAGGTCTTACATTGCACCGTATGCATTAATATTATGTCTATGTCCTATGTTTCATCTTGATAGCTGAGAGCCCTGGACGTTTCTTGTATGGCAGATCTATTCATGAGACACTACACTATCATTTGATTTATCTTGAAATGTCTTAATTTTCATATATGAATGAATTGCTTCTGTCTTACTGCTTTCAGTGAGCTATGTCTTTGGTTTTCAATCGTTTGATTAAAATAGGCTTTCATGTGAAAAAGGATCAAAGAAATCACCATCAGAGGGATTTTTGGTTTCCTATTGAGCTTCCTACATCTGTACACTCATGATACTGCTTAAATTTGAAAGTTTTTTGAGACATTATTTCCTGAAATGTCTTCTGCCTCTCTGTTCCTTGTGGAGCTTCCATAAAGTGTGGCTTTCGGGACTTGATGGAATTCCATGGGTCCCTTCGCTCCCTTTATGCTTTCTTCCTTCTTTTTATTTTCTATAATTTAAGCTAAGAAAATTCTGTTGTTTTGTTATATGTGCTTTTCATTTCTTTAAAGAGAATAAAAATAAGAAAAAATATCAAATGATACAGACTTTCAAAAGAAGATGTTAGGAAATTATCAATGACTGTTGTATTGCATATTGCTATCTTCAAAGTAGTTGTTCAGATTACCACACATAGGCATACAAAATTGAGCAAACCATTTAACTGTTCCTTTCAATAAACTAGTAGAAATTAGGAGTAGTTATCTTAGCTATTTTGTGTGTGTATATACATATTATTTTCTTCCTTCCTTCTTGTCTCCTTTTCCGCGTTCCAGTTCACTTTTGAGCAGTTTTGTTTCCCTTTCATAATATCTATTGGTACCTTCTGGATTTTATTTATCATTTCAGTTTGTTATCTAGAGAGATAATATAACCTTTACATGTGCAAGTCTGGTTTATTTCACTTATGAGTATAGTCTGTAGTTGCATCCATTTACCTATAAAAGCCTCATGTGTAACTCTTTTTAATAGCTGAGTTATACTCTATTCTATAAAAATACCATATCTTTTTTACTCATTCCTCAGTTGATGGCATTTGTGCTCTTTCCAAGATTTAGCTATGACAATTACACTGCTGTGAACATGGGTACACGTATATCGCTGTGATATGGTGTATTCAATTTTTCTTGCAAAATTCCCAGAAGGAGAGTGGCTAAGTTGAAGGGGACCTCTAATCCCAGTTTTTCTGAGGCATCTCCGTACTGATTTGCACAGTGGATGTACCAGTCTACACTCCGATCCCGAGTGGAGAAGGGTTCGTTTTTCCCGCAGCTTCACTAGCATTTGTTATTGTTTGATTTCTTGATTTCTATCTTGGGTAAGATGAAATCTCAGTGTGGTTTTAATTTGTATCTCTTGAATGCTGTTGCACTTTTTTTCATATATTTGTTTGCCATTTCTATTTCTTCATCTGGGCAGTGTATATTCATCTCAGATGCCCATTTTTAAATTGAGTCTTTGAATTTTGGGGACCTGAGTTTTTTAGATGTTTATATGTTCTAGATAAAAGTCTTTTGTCAGAGGGACATTTGTCTAAAATTTTTCCAAATTCGTGGATTTTCATTATACTCTCTTGGTGTTTTCTTGGGATATGCTAAAACTTTTCAATATGGTGAGATCCCAATTGTTGCTACTTTGAAGTATTTCCTGAGCAGTTTCATTTTTGCTCATGAGCTCTCTGCCTAGCCCTATGTCTTCAAGATTTCTAACTACTTTTTCTTCCAGTAGATTTAGTGTCTCTATCTTAAGTTTGACAACTTTGATCCACTTTGACATCAGTTTAGTGCATGGTGATAGACATGGGTGTAGTTTAGTCCTCAGCATGTGGAAAGCCAGATTTTTCAGCACCATTAATGGAAGAGGTTTGAAGTTCACATTTGGTGTTAAATCTTTTCTAAATTTCTTGTATAATTCAGTGAACATGTCCAGTGAACATGTTTGCCCCATTTGTCAAGGATAAGGTGACTGAATGTGTTTGTAGTTATGTCTGTATCTATTAATCTGTTCCGTTGATCTTCAGGCCTTTTTTTTGCACCAGTACCATGCTGATTTTATCACAGTAGCTTTGTAGTATAATTTCAAGTCAGGAATTGTGATGCCTCCTGCCTTTCCTTTATTTCACAGGTTGCTTTTGCTATTCTAGGCCTCTTCTGGTTCCAGATCAATTTTAGGAATGTTTTCTCTAGATCTGTGAGGTATACTAATGGTATTTTAATTGGGATTGTATTGAATCTATACAACAAATTTGGGAGTATGGCCATTTTCATAATGTTGGTTCTTCCTATCCATGAGCAAGGAATATCTTTCCATTTTCTGATATCATCTTTGATATCTTTTTCTCAGAGTACTGCAGTTTTCACTGTACAGTTCTTTTACTTCTTTTGTTAGGTTGATTCCTAAGTATTCAATTATTTGGATGTTATTGAGAAAGGTATGGTTTTCCTAATTTTTCCTCTCAGTCTGCTTATTGCTTATGTACAGGAATGCTATTGATTTTGGAGTGTTAACTTTGTATCCAGCTATGCTACTGAATTTGGTTATTAAATCCATGAGCCTTTTGGTGGTGTTTTGGTGGTCTTGTATGTAGAGTATCATGTCATCTGTGAATAAGGATAATTTCACTTCTTCCTTTCTGATCCTTATTTCTTTTATCTCTCTCTCTTGTCTAATTGCTCTGGCTAATATTTCCAGAACTATATTGAATAGGAGTGGTGACAGTGGACATCCTTGTCTTGTTCTTGACTTTAAAGTGAAAGTTTTCAATTTTTGACCATTCACTATAATAGCTGTTGGTTTCTAATAGATGGCTTTGATCAGCTTGAGATAAAGGTCATCTATTTTCTGTAGGGTTTTTATCATGAATGAGTGTTGGGCTTTATCCAAGGCTTTTTCTGCATCAATGGAGATGATTGTGTGATTTTGTGCTCTATTGATATGGTATATTACATTAATTGATTTGCATATATTGAAGCATCCCTTCATTCCTGGGATGAATCTCACTTGGTCATGGTGTATAACCTTCTTGATGATTTTTTTTGTATTCTGTTTGCTAGTGTTTTATTGAGAATCTCTATTCATTAGGGTGATTGGTCTGTAGTTCTCTTTTTTGTTGTATTTTTCTCTCGTTTTGGTATCAGGAAAATACTTGCCTGCAGGAATGAATTGGGAATTCCTTCCCTTTCAGTTTCATTAAAGAGTTTGAGAAGAATTGGTGTTAAATCTTTTTTAAATTTCTTGTATAATTCAGCTGTGAATGAATCAGGACCTGGGATTTTCTGCATTGGAAAGTTTTTTATTACTTTCTAATTTTCACTTGCTGATATTGAGTTATTCAGGATTTTATATCTTCTTCATTCAGCTTTGGTAGTTAATATGTATCCGGAAATCTGTTCATTTCCTCTGTGCTTTCCATCCTATGACAGCAAAGATTTTCAAAGTAGGTATTGATGATCTTCTCAATTTCTGTGGAATCTGTAGTATTTCACCTTATTCATTCTTTATTGCATATATTTCAGTTTTTCCTTTCTTTTTTTGGATAAGGTTGGCTAGGACTTTATCTATTTTATTTATTTTGTCAAAGAACAAACTCTTCGATTCATTAATTCTTTGTATTGTTTTTTTAGTTTCAATTGCATTAATTTCTTCCCTGAGCTTTAAATTTCCTGTCATCTTTGGGCTTTCGGTTTGATGTGCTCTTCTTTTTCTAGGAACTTCAGGTGTAGCATAAGATTGTTTATTTGTGCTCATTCTATTTTCCTGGGGTGGGAATTCACCGCTATAAATTTCCCTGTGAGGACTGCATTGAATGCATCCCACAGGTTCCTGTAAGTTGTATCTGCATTCTCTTTTGACTGTAAATTGTTTTTAATTTCTACTTTGATTTCATCTGTGACCCACTGGTTTTTGTGGAGGATGTTATTTAATTTCCAACTGTTCATTGAGTTTTTGTAATTTCTTTTGTCATTAATTTCCAATTTCATTGCACTATAGTCTGAAAGTATGCATGGAGTAATTTCAGTTCCTTTGCATTTACTTAAACATAATCTATGTGCTAGCCTATGGTCTGTTTTAGAGAACATTCTGTGCGCAGCTGAGAAGAATGTGTATTCTGATACTGTTGGATGGAACACTCTGTGAAGGTCTACTAAGTCCATTTGTTTACAAGTTTGATTAAGTTCTGTTTTCTTTGCTGCTGTTTTGTCTTTTTGATATATCTCGTTCTGATGGTGGTGTGTAAAAGTCCTCTGTTATGCTTGTGTTGCTGCTTATTTCATTTTTCATGTCTGTTAAAATTTGTCATGTAGTTGGGTGTTCCTGTATTTGATGCATATATGTTTATAATTGTTATCTCTCCCCTTGAAGTTTTTCCCTCAAAAGTATGTAGTGACCTTCTTTATCTCTTTTGATTGTTCTTGGTTTGAAGTTCACATTGTCTGCAAACAAAATAACTACACCCACTTTTTTCTGGGTTCCTGTCACATGGAGCATTGTTTTCCATCCTTTTTCAGTCTATGAATTTCCTTTTGAGTTAAATGTGTCTCTTGTATACAGCATATAGTTGGATTTCATTTCTTTATCCTCTCCACTAGTGTGCTTCATTTGGTTGTTACATTGAGACTGTTTTCACTGAGAGTTATAACTGATATGTATTGGCTTATCTTTGTCTTGTTATTTTCCTGCTGTTGGATTCTCCTTTTTCCCTCTGTTTAATTACTCACTCTGCAAGTGATTCCTTTCTGTTATTTTTCTTGAAGTTGTGGTCTGTTTTATGTCTTTCTAGAATATCTTTTAGTACTCTTTGTAGGGTTGGTTTGACACTTACGAATTTCTTCAGTTGTTCTTTATCATGAAAATATTTTATTTCTCCATTAAATTTGAGGGATAGTTTTGCAGGGTACATCAATCTGGGTTGGAAGTATTTTTTTCTTTCAGTATCTGAAACACTTCACTCCCAGCTCTTCTTTTTTTTAAATTTATTTTAAAAATAAAAGAAGGAAAACATATTAACAAACAGACATCCATTTACAAAATAGCATAAGAACAATACAAGCAATACTGAATTACAGGCAAAGTGATAGGAAACTAACAATGGTGGTTGTATTACATATTGATATCTTCAAAGTGGTTTCACAGGAAAACAAATATAGACATGCAAGATTGCTCAAGTAATTAATCATTAATTGTTCCTTTGAACAAAGTGATAGAATTCAGTAGTACAACTATGTTAGCTCTCTTGTATATAAATATATACATAATTTCCTCTTCTTTCTTTTCTCTTTTCCCTCAACCCAGTTGCTCTCCAAGCTCTTCTTGACTTGATGGTTTGTGTTGAGAAATCTGGCATGATTCTAATGGGTCTTCCTTTGTAGGTGATCTGTTTCTTTTCTCTGACAGCTTTTAATATTCTGATCTTTAATTGAGTTTCTGACATCTTGGTGACTGTACGTCTGGGTGTAGATTTATTTTGGGTATGATTAACTGGTGTTCTATATGCTTCACTTATCTGTATGTCTGATTTTTTTTTCCATGTCTGGGAAATTTTCTGCTACTATTTCTGTAAATAGTCTTTTTATGTCATTTCTGTTGACATCTGCTCTTTCATTGATACCTGTTAACCTGACATTGTCTTTTTGCTTCATCTTGCAGTTGTTGAATTGTTATTTAATGGTTCCTTGTTTTTAAGACTTCCTTCCTTTCAAGTTTGTTAGTGGCAGTGTTGTCTTCAAGCTTTGAAAGTTTGTCTTTACCTTCATTGAGGCGATTTTGCCAGCTTTTGAGGGAATTTTTAATTTCCTGGATACTCTTTGAATCTCTTTCATGCATTCTAGTAGTTCTTTTCTATATTGTCCACTCAAGGTTTCTGTGAGTTTTCCATGCTCTTGTATTTTCTTATCAATGACTTCTTTGGATATGCTGAACAATCCTTTCATTTTTATTGTCATTTCTTTTTACCTGAGACATTATTTCTGATCTGATGTCTTCTATGGCTTGGTGGAGTTGTTTCTTTACTTCAGCTGGTATCATTTCAGAAATTTCAGGTTTATAACTTCCAGGCTCTTCTGTGTTGATTTCTCCTGGACTTGTTTTAGGTGGTGTGGCAGTCTCAGATTGCATTTTGCTCCTTCATTTTGTCATTTTTGAAAATTCAGAAGTTCTCTGTAGTGCAGCCTCACTGTCCTGATTGTGTGTGAGCGGAAGGGTGAATGTCTGAAGATACCCTGTGCTCCTTAGGGCTTCTGTGCTGGTGTGTGGTGGCAAGGTGGGGTCCCTTATGCTCCAAAAACTTTCTTGCATTCAGTTGTTTCAAGGCATGTGGGGGAGGGGTTGGGGAGGCTCACTGGAGTTCTTGAAGCTGTATGGGGTTCTGCCCAGCTTCCAAAAGAATATGGGGGATGCAGGTCATGGCTACCAAGGCGTTAGATATTACCCAGGAGCAAGCCTGGCTCCCACACCAGTAGGGGAAGGGTGAGGGTGGATTCTCTGAGGCCGCTGGCTCTGTCCAGGTGTCAGCTGCTGCGGGTTGTGTTGGGAGTGACCACTGGAGCCCCAGCGGGTGCCCGGGGCTCCACCTGCCTCACACACCAGTGCAGGGGGTGCAGGAGTGTCTCATCAAGGTTCCTGAAGATGTCTGGGGTTCCGCCCAGAACCTGCACACGTGCTAGCGGTGTGGGTGGGAGCCACCGAGCCCCCAGAGCATGCCCAGGGCTCCACCGGCCTCACACACTGGCTGGGGAGGCCTGTTTCATGCGTTCCAATTCTTTTCTATATGGTTCATTCAATGTGTTCATTATTTTTCTATGCTCCTCTATTTTTTTATCTACATCTTTAGATGTGCCAAGCAATTCTTTCATCATTGTTGTCATTTGCTGTTTACCTGAGAGATTATTTCTGGTATGGTTTCTTCTACACACTGATGGAGTTGTTTCTTTACTTCAGTTTCGAACATTTCAGAAATTTCAGGTGTGTGACTTACAAGTTCTTCTATTTCTGTGCCACCTCGACTTGTTCTGTGTAGTATGGAGGGCTGAGATTGCATTTCATTCTTTCATTTTGTCATTTTCAAAGTTCCCAAGGTTACATGGGGCTCGGCATTACTTCTGCAATCGTGAGGGGGGTGTGGTGAGATTCCTGAAGCTCCCTGGGACTCAGCTTGCCTCCAGCACCAGTGAGGGGGTACAGCCTGGTCACTGAGGCACCCAAAGCTGGCTGAGCCTCAGCATGACTTCTGTACCTTGAGGGATGGTGGGGGAGCGTCTTCCACAACATTAGAGAGACGTTGGGCACTGTAACTGAGGCTCCTGGAGCTGTCTACTGCTCAGTGTGGCTCCTGCACTGGTGGGGGAGGTGGGGAGCTGTCATCAAGCTCCCCAGGGCTCAGTGTGGCTCCCATTATAGAGTAGGGTGTGAAGGGCAGGTCTCTGAGGCTCCCAAAGCTTTCTGGGGCTCTGCATAGCTCCCGCAATGGTGTAGGTCATATTTTTGGATGCTACTGTAAAGGATGTGTATTCCCTGATTTCTCTCTTAGTGAGTTTGTTGTCTGTATACAGGAATGCTATTGATTTTTGAGTGTTTAATGTGTATCCAGCTCTGGCACTGAATTTGGTTATTAAATCTTGGAGTCTTTTGGTGGGGTTTTGGGGTCTTCTATGTGGAGTATCATGGCGTCTGTAAATAATGATAATTTCACTTCTTCCCTTCCTATCATTATTCCTTTTACTTCTCTCTATTGTTTAATTGCTCTTGCCAATAATTAAAAAATTGCATTGGATAGGTGTGGTAATTGTGGATATCCTTGTCTTGTTCCTGGTTTTTTTTTTTTTTTCCGGGACTGGGGATCGAACTCAGGGCCTTAGTGCTTAGCGGCAAGCACTTAGCCCACTGAGCTGTACCTCCAGCCCTTGTTCCTGGTTTTGAAGTGAAAGCTCTTACTAGATGCGGTATCCTGTTGAAATTCCCTTGAATTTTTTATTGTATTTTAAGCTGTATAATCTCTTATTAAATTTGTTTTCCAAAATTGATAATATTTCTGAACTTTGTACACATTATTCTTCTAATTTATTTTTTGTCCTTTCATATAGTATCTTTACCCTTTCTTAAGATGTTTAATCTAAAGATTTTTTCCTAATAATTTTGATGTTTGATTTTTGACAGGCATGGTTCATGTTAATCCACTTCTTGGTTAATCACGTAGTGCACAGTATTCATGGTTTCTTTTTTTTATTTTAAAAGTATAATAAAATAACAAAAAGATATTAACAAACATACACAAAGTAGCATAAGAATAGTACAATCGAATCTGAGTTACAGATAGGGTGACAGGGAATCATCAATGGTTGTTGTATTACATATTGATAACTTCTAATTGTATATTCAGGAAAATAGGTATAGACATGCAAAATTTATCAGACAATTAATCATCAACTATTCCTTACAATAAAGTGACCTAAGTCAGTAGTATAACTTCTTTTTATAGTGTGAAAGCAAAAAGAACTACCTCAATTACAACAGAAAAAGAAAGAGAAAGAAAAAACAAAAAACGAAAAGCATTAACAAAGAGACACAAAGTAGCTCAATAAATTTATAATCATAATTGAATTAGAGACAAAGCAACAGAAAACCAACAATAGTTGTTGCATTTCATATTGATATCTTCAAAATGTATGCTCCGGAGAACACATAAAGACATACAAGATTGATCAAACAATCAGTCATCAACTATTCCTTACCATTCAATGACATAAGTCAATAGTAGAACCATGTTAGCCATCCTGCACATATGTATATACATAGATACTTACATACATACATACATCAATTTTTGCCTTATTCTTTTCTCCTTTCCCTCGTCCCCTCTGTTCTTTACTTTTGAACAGATTTCCTTCATGACTCTTAGTTTATGTTTCCACCCCCAGGTTCTTATACCAGTGACACAATACGTTGCCTGCACATGTACCTCTGATTTATTTCACTTATGAGTATGTTGTCTAACTTTGACCATTTGCCTACAAAGGCTCCATATGTGTCCCTCTTTATAGCTGAATAATATTCCATTGTATAAAAATGCCACAGTTTTTTAATCCAGTCTTCTGTGGATGGACACTTGGGTTGCTTCCACATTTTAGCTATTACAAATTGCGCTGCTATAAACATGGGTGCACATATATCAGAGTGATATGATGTTCTCAGATCCTCTGGGAAAATACCCAGAAGTGAAACAGCTGGTTTGAATGGAACCTCGAGACCTAGTTTGCTGAGAAATCTCCAAACTGCTCTCCATAGTGGTTGCACCAGTTTGCATTCCCACCAGCAGTGTAATAGAGTCCCTATTTCTCCACAGCCTCGCCAGCATTTGTTATTGGATGATTTTTTCATACTGGCCATTCTTACTGGGGTGAGATGGAATCTCAGTGTTGCTTTTATTTGCATTTCTCGGATGACTAAGGATGTGGAACATTTTCTCATATATTTATTTGCCATTTGTATTTCTTCATCTGAGAAGTGTGTATTTATCTCAGATGCCCATTTCTGGATTGGGTCTTTGAATTTGGACAGGTACATGTTTTTTAATTCTTTATATGTTCTAGATAGAAGAGCTTTGTCTGAGGGACAGCCAGCTAGGATTTTTTCCCAATTTGTGGGTTTTCTTTTTACTTTGCTGGTGATTTCTTTAGAGGTACAAAAACTTTTCAGGAGGACGAGGTCCCAGTTATTAATTCTTTGAAGTGTTTCCCTTGCAGCTTCATTCTTGTTCATGAACTCTCTGCCTACTCCTATGTCTTCAAGATTTTTACCTACTTTCTCTTCCAATAGATTTAGAGTTTCTGTTTTAATGTTGAGGTCTGTGATCCATTTTGACCTGAGTTTGGTGCATGGTGATAGACTGGGTTCTATTTTCAGTTTTCGGCAAGAGGCAAGCCAGTTTTTCCAGCACCATTTATTAAACAGGCC
>PVLD010036735.1:0-10758 GCA_004027595.1 Dinomys branickii
GAGAATGAGAGACCCAAGTCCTGCCAGTAACTATTTGGAAGATAACAGTATGCAATATAATAACCATTGTAATTTCCTATCATCTTGTTTTGAAATCCTGTATTATTTTTACTGGTTTTTGTCTTTCTTTTTATAGAGAGAGGGAGAGCGCGACAGAAAGAGAGAGAGAGAGAGAGAGAGAGAGAGAGAGAGAGAGAGAGAAAGCTGCAACAAAGTTGAAAGTCAGGATCAGCCAGAACCAAGTAACTTGTCTGAGTGGAAAGTGGTTTGCTTAAAACTTTGATTAGTACACCATGTTTCAGTTATTCTTGTGATTTTATAAAATGCTGTACCATATTGCCTATCTGGAAGCCTGAAGGTCTGTTGCTCTGGATTTTGCACCCACAGTGGATGCCTCACTTGCCTAAACCTGACCCATCCCTGCTCAGCATAATCAGGAGACAGCAAGGATAGAGCTCTGGACAGGAGAAGTTTGGGTCCTGGGGAAAGAAAATGTCAGTGTAGCAGAACAGTCCGTAAAGGTGCACAGGTCAGCAGAGCCCAGGTCATGACCTACAGATGTCTTGGCCTTGGCTGTCATTTAAATTCTTCTGAGAGCTTTAAGGCTGTACATACCCAGGGCTCCCCAAGGTTGACTGAGCGCCTCGCTTGGGGTGTCCCAGATCTCAGGTGATCAAATGTGCAGCAAGGCGGCCATGTGCTCATGCAGACCCTCCTACTGAGTGGTGGCTTCTGAATCAGTTGAAGCCCTCACTGCCTCTGCCTCAATTTTTCCTCCATCATCACCCCACCGCTTGGCCCAGAACATGGAGCACCCTCTTCATAACCTCTCCTGAACATGGGAAACACTTTGTGATTTATAAGATCTTGAAGCCTTGAACCCCAGCCAGAGCCACTGTTCCCAGGGGGTGGGATGTGGCTGTTGGTCAGAGGACATGGGAAGATTCTCCGGTGCATCTCTGTGCCAACAGCAGGAACTGGGCAGTGTTGAGTGGGAGGAACATTTGGCAGGTCTTGGGCTCAATACTGGCCCGGCAGCACAGCCCACTAATATCAATGGATCTGCATTCTGGAGCATCACTTGTCATATCCTATTACTATATGTGTCATCATTTATAGCCTAACTAATATAAACACATTGACTTATTAATATTTCCAGACAGATATGCCCAACTTTCCTTACCTTGGCTTTGTCCATTTCAGATCCCTAAAACTTCCTAGTCCTCAATTTCTCCCAGTGTAATATTAATTAATAACAAAATGTGATCTTCTCAGTCTGCTTCCTTCTCAATTAGTGGAATTGGAGCTGATGTCTGGCTTTTCTCTGGTAGAGCCAGAGTCACTTCAGAGATCAGAGTAGGTGTACAGATAGGATGACATCCTTTGCCCACAGCTGTTCTCCCTGGAGCTGTGTAGGGAGATGATGGGCCCTCCATGTGGGTGACTGTTGATCTGGTCTTGTCTTGCAGATTGTTACCACAATGTGTGCCTTTTCCTAGCTCGGGAAACGGATTCAGTGCTGTTGTCTGTGGGGTGAGTTTCTGAGACAGCTCTCAGCTTTTCCATGGTAAGAAGCAGGTGTAAGTGGCGATTCCAGATCACTGTAGAGGAACGAGGCGTCCCCGACCAAGGGGCACTCAGGTACATGAGGCACCGACACTGGCGAGCTCCATTCAAAGCAGCAGCAGCCTAGAAAGATGCCCACTTCCAGGGAGTGGCAGAGCAGCAGTGTGAGCAGAACAGTTCAGTACATGGCCCGCAAGCTGTTGTGGAACATTTCAGGGGAAGCTACAAATAATATGGAAGGGGGTACCACGATCTGGCTGAATCTTAGCAGTGCAAAATTAAGTGAAATAATTTTAAAAATCATGTAAATCTGGTAATTTTTTAAAAGTTTAAAATAATTAAAACCAAAGTAATATCTGCTGCAATCATGCATATTTCAAACCGTCCATGGCACATAGGAAAGGGGAAGGATGATGTACCCAACAGTGAAGGTAACCCTCCTTTCTTGCTGGGACAACATCTCGTGGGAAAGATGGTGGGTGGACAGGGTTGGTGAAGACCATGGCCAATGTCCCGGTTGTGGTTGGGGTGATGATTCCGCAGATTCTCACGGTGTCATTCAGTAACTACCTACCCACCTATGCACTCAGGGCTGACCACCTAGGGCCCAAGTAGAGAGGGTCGTAAATACAATTCTGGTGCTCTGGAAACAAGATTGCCTTTCAATTGATGGAAGGGGAGTGGGGTAGTTGGAGTTCTAGTTCCTGTTCCTAGAGAATGTCTATAAGTAAGGAGGAGACAGTGTAGGGAAGACAGGTGAGACAAACTGAGAAGAGCTGTGTGGGAGTCTGAGTGCGCAGTGGCCCCCCTAACCTTGGTGGCTGCCAGTCTGAGTAGAAACTGCAGCTGTGTGACTCTAGCAGGTCCTTTGGCACCAATGACTCTCTGGAGATACAGAGGAGAACAGCATTATTCCACTAGGCAGTGAGTCAGACTGGCCACCGCTGTGTCTGAGCTGCTGCCATTAGAGTCCGTGTCTCCAAAGGCTTTGGGAATCACTAAGGTCCCTTGAACAAGGAGCACAGACAGGTCTGAGTGAGAGCTTACTCTAACATTTTAAGGAGAGTGCTCAGTGTGTCTTTACTCAGGTATCTGTAGAGACTTGGCCTGTAGTTCCAGTGGAATGACTGGTGGAAAGATCAGGCAGAGGAGGGATTTGGGGTTATAAGAGGCATGCAGTGGGTGATGCCTGGGAGGATGTTCCTCTACGACACTGAAACAGGAGATTTTCTCCCCTCCTGCCCTTTTCCTTTTCTGGCTGAATGCTATTTCCCCTGGACTTTCATCTTAGCTTTCCTATTCCCCACTGACAGGCAGTAGGAGTAGTACCTGAAGATTGTGTCTTTTGATCAAGAGGTGGTAGAGACCAGACTGGGGAAAATATAGCAGGCACTCACACTTCTGCACGGCAAAGATTTCTGGGGTAGGGGCTTTGGTTGGAGGGAGTGAGCTATTTTTCAGACAGAAATGAACAAAGTGCCCTCGGTGAATCTGAGTTAGGAAGATCACAAGTTGAACTTTAGCATGGGTAAATTAGTGACCTGGTGAAACACTGTCTGAATTGGACAAAAATTTTAAAAAATAAGAAGTTCTGGAGATTTAATTCAGTGTTAAAGCTAGGTTTCATCTTGGTTTCAGCTCAGCATTACAGCACTTGTCTTATAGTGCAACACCCTGGGTTTGAGCCCCAGAACTACTGAAAAAACAATCTTTGTGTGATGCACTTGGAATACTGGATAGTCACGGTAATCATGTTTAGGGGCTCTGAAATTTCCGTGTATGTGCAAAACATACTGGCTTTCTATTTATAAGTGAAAAGAGGCTCAACTTTTCCCAGGAACTCCTGAGTTACTCCTACAGGTGGCATCATCACGCATAACAGTCCAGTCTTTCTGATATGGAACTTCTGAGAGAACACAAGGGTGAGGCAGTAGACACACATACCAGCACCAATGGGTAGTAGATCAAATTAATCCTGTGTCATTGTCTTGGCCAAAACATTTAAACTATCAAAATATCCACATACAAAACTGGGTAGAATCTGACTCAAGGATGGGTTAAAGCCGCAAAGGGAGCAGACACATTATAAACACAGAGATTCCATGCTGGTTATCCTAGTTTATTCACTCATAAGAAGTCTATAACCCACAGGAAAGAGGCAGTGTTCTCAGCAAAAACAGACTTCAGGTCCCAGGGAAGTAACTGGGGGATCTGTTACAGCCCAGGTGGTAGAGGTGCTGTTTAAAGAAAGTTCAGGGGAAAATTAATAATGCATTGCTCATATGTGTGAACTAAAAAACTAGTGATTTTGAATTGACAGAGAGGAAATGAAGCTAAAGAGCTTATTTAGGTCAGTTCTTGGTGACAGTTTTTTTTTGGCATTGGGAATCGAACTTGTGACTCAACCTTGCCAGGCAAGAGTTTATACCACTGAGCTATATCCTCGGCTGAACAATTTCTTCTTTAATTCAGACATTATGCCCCTGTGACTTTACCAGGGTGCCATGATGGGCCTGATGAAATGTGCCATGCCACAAAGGCTATCCTTATTGTTTTGTCATTCCATCCTTCTGTTCCACCACTGTCCCATCATGGTGGTCACTACCTGTCTCAGGAGCACCAGTAGGTTCACTTGCCATTTGTCTGTCTTCACTGCTTGTTTCCCTTCCAAAGTCAATAGCTTTCCACTTGTGCGATTTCGTATGGGGTTTGCATATGCATGGGAAGCAGAGCATGAGCTGGGAATTTAGAATCCTGGACAGCCAGGATTTGGGGACATTCTCCACAGTAACATAGGAAAACAAGGGAGATACCCACAGTTACTTCTCAGAGTCATTATGAAAACATAGCTGAGGAAGGTCTCCAAGGAGCTGTAGAGGACACTTCAGGGACATCTGTGAACAGTGTTCTTTGTTTTCTCTTTATTCCTTAGGTACCGGAAGCTTCCTAGACACCATTACCCCGTCATTACCAAGGACTGTCTGAATGCCTCTATCCACTTCCTGAAGAGACTGAAAACCTACGGTGTGGACCCTTCTCGGGTTGTGGCCTTTGGGGATAGCGTTGGAGGAGGGATTGTAGCCCAAATCACCCAGGCCTTGTTGGACTACAAGGATCTTCCTCAGATCCGTGCTCAAGTCCTGATTTATCCAGTTACCCAAGGCATCAATTACCAGTTACCATCCACTCAAGAGAATCGAAATGTCCCGTTTCTCACCCTGGACTTACTGATGCTGTTCATTTGCAAATACATGGCCATTGACCTCTCCTGGCAAGATGCCATGCTGAGTGGAGCTTTTATCCCCCCAGAAACCTGGAAGAAGTACAAGAAATGGCTGAGCTCTGACAACATCCTTAGTAGTTTCAAGAACAAATATCAGGAACCCCAGTTTCCTGCGCCTTTTAATGAGGCTGCCTATCTGGAAACCAAACATATGTTTGATGTAGAAAACGAACCCATCCTAGCAGATGATGAGACCATCGCTCAGCTTCCTGACCTCTTCCTAGTGAGCTGTGGGCAGGACATCCTCCGCGATGATGGGTTGCTCTATAAGAAGCGCTTGGAAGACCAGGGGGTCCCAGTGAGCTGGTACCATGTGGAGGAAGGCTTCCATGGATCAATGCTTTTATTTGATAAGACGCCTTTCTCTTTCCCATGCTCCAAGAAAATTTTAAATGCTGCAGTCAGTTACATAAAGGGCATATGACAGCAACACTGGGGCCATGAGTAGTGTGAGGCCAGGATACATCTGGAACTACTGCAGCTTCTGTTGAGTCCTACTTTATTGCAGAAGATACTAATCCATCATGGCCCCATTAGGGAGGATAAGATAGAGTGAAGAACTGTCTAGACTCATTTTCTAGAAAATTAAAACAAAATCTTTTTCCTTCCAGTTCTATCATTGTCCAGTCTTGCATTTAGCAGGATTCTCTAACATTGAGAAATAAATATCAAAGGAGGAAAGAAAAACACCTTAAATTTGTCTTAAAGTCTTAACCCATAAGATCTCTGCAGAATAAGTGCAACAACTTGTCCCATTGTCCAGGGTGAAGCCATAATCATGATGACAAAGCATTGCTGGGACCATGTCCCTGCTGCAGGAGGGGTCATTTCTTTGCTTCTGGGTCGATGGCACTAGTAAAATCCCAGGTCTGAGTGGCTCCAGCTGACCTAGATATATTCTTGCTGCTCATCTTTCCCTTGATCCAAAGAGCTGTAGAGAGGCATACAGAAAGATTTACAGGAGTGTTTGGAAACTGAGTCACAATGCAGAGGCAAGGGGAAACATTAAAAAATATGGTGAGCTATGGAGAGCCCGGAGCTTTATCCGGACTCAGATCTTTAATGAGAATTCTTAAGGAGGGCACCTAGCTGCAAAGAGGGTTTTCCCAGCGGCAAGCGCACATTAGGAAGCTCTGGATGCTGTCTAGGATGGTGAAAGTGCATCCTCTGGGGGAGCTAGGCCTTCCTCTCTTCTGCAAGGCACACTGCCTTGTTTGATCAATGTTACTCTCTCTGGCCCTGTGGAAAGGAAAGGGGACCTCTAGCTTGAGTACTGGAAAGGGCATCTTTGCAGAATAGGTCCAAGTTTGCTTAATGCACCTTTAGGAGCTCCGTGCCCACTGCTCTCCAGTCCCACTCAAGTGATGGAGCTGCTTCTTTCCATGCAACTGCAGCCTCTCTCAGTGCCAACACTCTCACCATTGACTGACGATGGGCCAGGGGTTTCTGCAGGTGACAAGGGCCCTACAATGTGGACCAGTGTCCACATCGGCCTGTCATTGGTTTAATTTCTGGAGCCTGTCAGCAACTTTTTGGAAGCAGTATCTAATTTCTGTTCCCAATTAATTACAGCAACCAAATGTATCTTACCACAGTACACATTCATTGCCCCACACTTTTCGTGCATTAAAGTTTTGGATGTGGCTTACTTGGGCTCTTGTCTTATAGTGCCAGTGGGCTGTGAGAAGGGTTAGGCTTTGTTCTCACCTAGAGCTGATCTGGAAAGATTATGCCTCTGAGGCTGCATCTCTTAGCTTGCAGACTCAGGTCATCAGTGTCCTGACAGAAGTCAGCACTTTTGGGTTATGATGTCTTGACATCTCCCTCCCCAAATGGCACTTGCTTCCTTAAAGCAGCAACAGAGAGCCAGATGGGCTCCAGTGGCCACCAGATTTCCTGTAATGTAATCAGTAATGATCACATATGTAATCACTATGTAATATCACCCTCAATGTTGTCAACATTGCCACACTATATGTAGAGCAAGTCGTGTGTCACACTCACACATGGGAATCATGCTGAGTGTGGACAGCATGGTTGAGAGATTGCAGGGCCACCTCAGGATCTGCTGTGGGCAGCAGGGCAAAAAAGAAGGTTACAGGAAGAACAATGAGGCTGACTTGTTAGCCGAGGACACCCAGGCTAGTCCACACCTATGGGTGAGCTCCAACTTCTGGAGATGGTGACAACTGGTTACTCCAGGAATGGTACCGTCACCTTCCTCAGCTCTGTCTCTCTTCTTCTTCCCTATCATTAGTCTTTGTTCTCTCAGAGGGTCCGTTGGCCTGTCTGGAGCCTCTTCCCAGACTGCTCATGACAGCTGCTTTCTGTCCTTGAGCCATCAGGACAGAGATGAGACACCAGCTGTCTGCTATTCCTCTTAAATTGCATCAGACTCAAAAACAGCAGAGTGTCCTTAAGATCCATTGATGTCCACAGACCTGGCTGCATCTCAACCAGGAACATGTAAGAAATCATAGACCCATACCAGTGACCCAGACAGCCTAATGTCACAGTGCAACAGTCAGTGAACAAAAATACCAAGTTCTGAGGATTCTTTTGAGGGTTAAGTGGAAACAGAGGGTGGTTTTAGCCTCATCTCATCATTTGACCAGGGAGGAACCAGCTATTTCAAGAAAAAGACTTCAAGAAATGGGGAAATTTTCACAGAGTGAGGAATTAGAGAGGCATCAATGTGGTGGCAGCAGAGTCAGAAGGGTCCGCTGAAGTCATTCAAGTTTCTCAGGAACACAGGGAAGAATCTAGATTTAATTTAAGCCTGTGGCCCACTAGTGTTTCTAATCAGGGAAACAACCGGATTCATTTCATTTTTGAAAAAATTTTCCTAGAGGAAAGTGGAAAACCTATTGCAAAGGACCAAAAGAGAAGAGAAATGGTGTAACAGAATCCAGACCCCTCTCCCCCTCCTTTAGAGAGCAAAAACCAAAAATAAAGATAAAAAACCAAAGAAAACTGCCTAGTTTGAGTAAGGCTTAGAGAGCACAATGGCAGCAATGGCTGTAGGGGTGGAAAGACAGAAGGGAGGTGTAATTTACTGAGGTAGAGGGAGCCTCAAATTGAATGGGGTGAGGGGAGCAGGGAGGGGAAGGTGACCTCTGTCAAAGGATGACCATAGTGTAGCACCTGTGATAAACAAAATGTGGGCACTGGATCCAGACAGCTTGGTTGTATCTCAGGGGTTTCCACTCACTGATCACAAGATCTTGGCAAGGTGTTAACCCTTGTGGCTCAGTTTCCACATCTGTAATATGAGTACGGTCACAGTGTCTACTTTACAGATTGACATCAAGATGAAATTTATCAAATATTAAAGTATTAAATTTATCAAATTTATCAAATATAAAGCATTAAATCAGTTCCTGTTGCACAGTCAGAGCTCTATGACACCAGTAATCATTGCATGAAATATTAACTTATATAATGAATATTGAACTCTAAAGAATATCAGAGTCACCATGTGCACCCAGCTACATTAGACAAGGATGAGAGAGAAAAATCTAGGTGGGGCCAGTCCTGCCACAGGGTTTGGGCTGACTGGTGACCTTATTCGACAGGGTGTGGCTGTGGCCCCATGCACAGCAGAAAAGTTTGCTGTAGTGTGATGGGAAAAGTGGGTGCACAGAAGATGTCTGCTGGGGTCCCCAGGATTGAGGCAGAGTCAAGGAACTGTGCTCTCATTCTCAGGACTCACTCTATGTGCTCCAGGATTGTGAATCTGGAAGAGATGGCATCATTTAAGAACCACTGATTGAAACACTCTCTGCACCCTGGAAGATAGCACCCCATTCTTCAAGGTATAAGCTGTCATCTGACACCTTGATTCTTTGGTAAACTGCTCACCTTTCATGTAGCCCAGCTGCTTCTGGATGATGGGAGCTGTGGTAAGACCACTTACCATGGACATGAGGCCACAGCTGGCCTTTATTTTCTTGGCAGGATGTGATGCTGTATAAAATGCCATGATGGTGGACATGGCTTTCTATGAGTACATTGATGGTGATGTGGACAGAAGAATCCTGGCAGCAAAGAGATTCCACACCCAGAATTGTACTCTGAACAAACCCCTGCTTCCCCTAGGGTGGGACACGCCCAGTATGATCTAGTTCTCCAGCCCTCCATGAGCCTGTCTTGTCTTCTGGGGAACCGTGCCATCTTGTGGGTCAGCTCTTGGTTCCCGCTGGTGACAGATGATATCTTGCCATGGTAGCCATTAGGTTGAACTTCCTAGAGGTCAGCTGTACCTGTGCTCTTCTCCTGTGGGCAGTAACACAGTGTCAAAAATACACTGGCATCACCAACACAACTGTATTCTGTAAGAGTTCTGACTGAGCTCTGAGGTCTAGAACAGTTTGCAGGGTTGCTTTCCTACTGCAGGCCCTGTGGAGAATGCGTTTTTCCTCTTTTCCAGTTTTCAAGTCCCTCCTTTCACTGATTCAGAGCCCTTCTTCTCTGTTCAGAGGCAGCAGGAAATACTGTTTAGTGTTTCCATATGTTAGAGTGTTATAATGTGTTTTACTGAGCAAATACCTCATTCAGGGATGTGTTTTAGAGTTGTTGACTATGAACTGAGGGTTAATGAATCAGCACTATGTATTAAATAAGGAATCTTCAAATAGAAACACGCACAATATTTGATTATAGTTACTGATCAATGGACAAACATACGGCCAGAGGCACAAAGCAACATAACTCTGTATTCTCTGAGTCACTGGCATGTTATTGCTACTTCAGTGTTGTTCAGTGTTTTGTTACCTTTATGGAACAAAACTATATCTGAATAACTCAAACTAATGAAATATGTTACATGGAGAGTCAAAAAATAAAAGTTGGCCAAACATTGTGTTCAGTGGTGCAATGTCCACTAACCTGTCTTGCACCTCAGAGGAGATATTTGAATATCTTCCAGATCAAAGAATCCTCAGAAAATTTCTAAGGTCTTGGGCTTCTCACTTTTCTATAGCATTTATCTCCGACTTTTTAGTTTGCATCTGTCCTGTGAGACATCCATCCCAGTGGTCCTCTTATTGACTCTTGGCTGCAAATTCACCCTTCATTGTTCACTGTAGTAAAGTAGAAATGGTCCTTAAATGGTTTTCCTTTGTTCATTCACCCAATTTTAAGCCTTGTCAGTAGAGGATCTGGAAAATACTAGAAGATGGAGGAGTCTGTCATGTTCCCTTTTCTATTCTCAGGCTCCTGCTGTTTGTCCCTTCTCTAGCATTAGTTCCTGCAGCTCATAATTTCTTCCCTCCCTGTCTCACCAGCACATCTTTGAGCAGTTCATCTCATTATGAATTCATGTCCCTGGCATCTTCTTGGGCAATGCACAACATCCCCTCATTGAGGACCTCCCTTGCACCCTAGAGAGCAGATTCCCAGAAAATTTTTACCAAAATAGCACCTCGGTGCTTCTCTTCTTTGCCAGAACACAACTCCACCCATTTCAGTGAAGTCTGGTTGTTAGTCCCATGGATGGCTCTTGTTTCTGATATCTGAGGATCCTGTATTCCTCTAGTTCTCTTTGTTTCTTTCTAGCCAGTGACCTGTTGCACCAATCCTTTGATATAGTTAATGTGTTCTTTATATTAAGTTTTCTCTTTTTAAATTACTGTGTGTTAGGCTTTAGGACTCACCCCAGACTACTGATGCGAGCAACAAGAGTGTCTCCATACTGCTTGCATATATGAATGTTATATGAACCCATGGTGACCGGGTGGGCAGCGGAGAGAGAACCTCCCGGAGGAATGCCACTCAGACATGGGAATATAGCAACATGTGAAGGACAGAGAGGAGGGAGGTGGAT
The DNA here is from genome assembly GCA_004027595.1 of Dinomys branickii. Taxonomy (NCBI): domain Eukaryota; kingdom Metazoa; phylum Chordata; class Mammalia; order Rodentia; family Dinomyidae; genus Dinomys; species Dinomys branickii. The sequence goes on from PVLD010036735.1 coordinate 10,674, forward strand.
ATCCTGAACTCGAGAGGGATCTGAGATAGGAAGTGAAACCCTCGGAAAGTCTAAGCAGAACCTCCTCTGGAGGAGGGGATCGCAG
>PVLD010036736.1:0-10757 GCA_004027595.1 Dinomys branickii
CCCTCTCCTCTCTTCTCTTCTCTGAGCCCAGCTTAAAAATCACCTCTTATCTCCTGCCCTGTCCCCATTGCCCCACCCTGACACAGTCTCTCGTCCTTCTGCCTCCCTGGCCGGCCCATCAGGTGGGCTCTGGTACCCCCACCACCTGAGCCCCAGGTACCGCCCGGCCCGGTCCTCCAAGCACTCACACGGTGGGGATGTACTCTCCAGGGAAGGCGTTGGTGGTGTAGCTGATGAGGAGGCAGGTCTTGCCCACAGCTCTGAAAGACAGGAAGCCGGAGATGACATGGTTGAGGGCTCTGCCTGGCACATGAGGAGGGCTCCCAGTCTGTGCCTGGTGCTCCAGAGACCCTGTATCTGCCCAGGCCCAGGCCTCTGGGTTCAGGACCCTACCTGGGATGCCAAAGACCCTGGTCCAAAGACGGAGGCAGAACCAGGAATGAGAGCATGGGCCACCCAGGCTTCTGACCCACTCTGCCATCACACTCCCAGGCTGCAAATCCCACCTCCTACCAGGGATATGGTCTTGGAAGTCATCTAACCGCCCTCTGCCTCAGTTTCCCCATCTAGAAAGCAAGGATGAGTCCATCCTACTAAAGTGTGTGGGGTACGACTTCAAGAGTGCTCATAAGAGCACTTAGCCAGCATCTGGCACAGTCAGGGGAGCCAGCGACAGTCAGAAGGGCCTGGCCGCTCTTCCCACCACCGCACCATGGGGCATAGGAGGTAAGAACACAGTCAGAGAGACTGGGGTTCCAATCCTGTGAGGTCTTGGGCCAATTAGTAACCCTCTCTGAACTCCCCTCCCCCACCTGTGTAAGGGATGTGATCTTAGGGTTGGCACGGGGATAAAAGGGAGGACAGAGCCCAGGGCTTGGCACACAGTAAGCGATAACTAAGTGGTGGTGGCCACTACCCGCAACGTCACCCCTGGTCTGCCAGGCGAGCAGGCACATGTAGCTTCTTGAGTAGCTGAGTGCCGAGGGGGCAGCTCTGGGCCTTCCCCAGCTCGGCTGGGTTTTGTCACTTCCTGTTCCAGGCCGACTTCTCTCCCTCTCTCTACTGCCGCCCTCCCCAGTGCCTACCACCAAGGTAACTTTGAACGATGGGACGTTGTTACCCTTGACTTGCGCGCCTCCCCCATCAGACGCAAAGCAGAAGTGCACAGGGCGGGCTGGGGCAGGCAGAGGGCAGATGGGGCAGATAACAGGCATTTGGCTGCACCCCGCCGAGCCAAATCCCAACCAAAGTGGGCCCCCGGGGACTCAGGCCTGGACCAATCCAAGTCTCCCAAGGCCGCAGGCTGCGGCTGTGTGGAGTGGGCCAGCTGGACCACACTGGAATGGACTCAGGGGCACCCGGCAGGCACAACCGCCTGGACCCGAACTTGCACTGCCTGGAGTGACAGCTTGACCCACTGGTCCTGTCATCCTACAGATGAGGAAACTGAGGCCCGCAGGGGACATGACCGCTGAGGTCACTGCAATCTGACCACTGAGAAGACTTTCACCCAGCCTGTCCCCCACCAGACCCCCAGACCTCCTGCCTTCCTCCTTCCTGACTCTGCCTCTGATTCTCCCCACATCCTCCCCAACCGTCAGGCTCGAAGTGAGGGGTAGAAACGCACGCAACCCGCTCAGCTTCTCCCTGTAACTCCACAGCAGTCCCAGGGACCTGAGTCTCTTCCCAGATGGCTTGACTGAGACTCGGAGTTGTGCTGTGACCTGTGACCAGCCCCTGGGCCCTGCAGCAGCAAGCAAGGGACCACAGCCCAGGTCAGCCTGGGACAGAGGCAAACTGTTGGTCTTCGCCTAACCCTGCATCCACAGAACTGCAGCCTGAATTGGAGACCTGTCCCAGCTCTCAGGGTGCAGGCGAGCCCCAGGCACCACTGCCCTCCAACCCAGCAGTTAGCAGGGTGGACAGGGCCGAAGGGCAAGGCTGTCCTTAGCCACCCCAGGTGCTCCCTCTGGGCCACGGGGGAAGGAAGCCACTTCTCCCAGCAGCCCCAGGACTCCTCCATCTGCCCAGCTGCCGGGTGCGGGGCAGAAGGGTCTCCAGGGTTCCAGGAGGTACCTACCCATCTCCCACCACCACACACTTGATGGCCTGCATCCTGTCTGGTGCCTGGGGTGTGGCAATGACAGCTCGGGGCCGGAGGGCAGCGTGCCTGTGGGCACCAAGTGTGTAGAGAGCTGGCGAGGTGGCCTGGAGGAGAGGCGGAGAAGCACCCAAGGGACAGGAGGGAGGAGGAAGCGGAAGGGGAACTCACCAGGCTGCAGCCCTGCCTGGCCTGTAGAGGGCGGGGCCTGCAGTAGGGCAGGGCAGGGGCTTTCAGGTGCTGGCTCTGCACCTCTATCCCCAGACACCTGCCCTGGGGCTCTAGCAGGACCCCTGGGCAACCCCTGGACTGGGAGACCCACTTTGTCTCTGAGGGATGGAGCCAAGTTTGCTCCCCCAGAATGGGAGGCTTCCCCAAGGTCAGTTCACCTCAACCATGAGTGTGAGCATTTCATGGATGCCTGCTGGGCACCAGGCACAGGAACGGGAGTGGATGTTGCTCGATGCAGGAGGCCTCACCCGCAGAGAGGCAGGGCTGCAGCCCAGGTGCCTGTAAATGAGACAGGAAGTGACTAGAGCCACAGAAGAGCACAGGAAGGACCTCTGTGTCACCAAGCGGAAGAACTGGGGACCTACAGGCTGGCATCACTTAAGCTGGCACTTGGAATGCAGTGTCCAAGCCAGGGAACTAGGGTGGGCAACGCCTGGGTGCACATGGAGATGCCCCCAGCAAGGGCACATGTAGGAGGTTAGAGGTGGGGGTGTGGCAGGAAAGGGCGGTGGTGCAACCGAAGGAGAATGCAAAGGTAGGGGAGGAGGAGCGGGCACCCTTCAGGCAGCCCTGTGGCCCGGGGACCAAAACCAGGTACCTCGGCCCATTTCACAGACGCAAAGCAGAGGGGCTGAGAGATCAGTTGATGCACTATGACCACACAGGCGATTCCAAGCCCCCTGACCCCAGGTGCTACAGTGAGGTGCAAAGCCTAAGGCTGCAGCTCAGCAGCAGGGCTGGGGGAGCATGGTCCCACTAGGCCATGAGGACTTCTGTGAGGGCTCAGAAAAATGCTGGTTCCCTGCTCATGGCCCCTGCTGGCCGCTAGCACCTCCCCAGATGGGGTTATGCACCCTGGATATGTCACCCACAGAAAGGTGACAAGGGCCGGAGCTGGGACCAAATGTCACTCTCTCCACTTTCTGCTGGACCCCAGGGTCCATCTAAAAAAAGAAGTGGGACCGTGCTGTGGTGCCTGACCTGAACCCAGATCCGAGAAGGAACTTTAGCGGGAGCCGTAAACTGCAGCTTAAGCATGAAATCGAACTACCAGATTCTCACCGCTGTTCACTTCTTAGCTCTGACAAACACCCTGCCTGTGTCAGTAGTCCTGACCCATAATGGGCACCGGGTGAAGGACAGAGGTGGACACTTACTCTCTTCAGAGCATTCCTATAAATCTAAAATTATTCCAGGATCCACATTGTCACAGAGCGTATGCTTAGTGTCCTTGAGGCCCTGGGTTCAATCTCCAGTACCAAACAAAAATTTAAAAAGGAAAACAGCAAAGGACCCCTCTGCAGATACCCAGCCAATGGGTGTGGCTTGGAAAATAGTCTGTGTACTGGGTTTCATCCCACACTTACCCGCCCATCCAAAGCAGACCTTCCTGTACAGTGCACAACCTATCCAACCATACACGGCCCTGCAGCCCAAACATCGCACCTGCTATCCACTTCAAAAAAGCTACTTTCCCAGCACAGCACACACCAAATATGTCCCTGGCTGGCGGCCATCAATCTGCTCCTTCACTTAGGCAAATTATGCACCACCTGAGTAACTAGCTCTGGGCTTGGAACAACAGCAAGTGGCCCCTGAACAACACCAAGCATGACACAGGTATGCTGGAGCTGCTGTCTTGGAATGTCCCCAAGGTGGCCAGGGGCTGTGCGGGCAGGTGTGGAGGAGGTGACAAGAGAGCAAGATAGGGAGGGACAGGAGTGATAGCCATAGGGCCAGAGGGGCAGTGTGACTGCTGCTGTGAAAGCAGGGCTGTGGGGGGGGAGTGACACCCCTTCCCATTCTGCAGAGGAGGAAACCGAGGCACACAGGCTGATGCTCTCCACTCCCCATGAGTCCAGGTCTCTTTGCCAGTGTTACTATCCCACAGATGGGACAGTGGGGGTCCAAGTCCACATGACAAGGTCATGAGGCAGAAGCCTTCCTCTTCACTGTGACCCAAAGGGCAGCATCACTGTCTTGGTTACTTTTTTCTTGTTGCTGAGACAAAATACCCAACACCCTAAATTAAGGAAGGAAAGGTTTATTTAGCTTAGGGTTTGTGGAGGTTTCAGTCCGTACTTGGCTGGTTCTGAGGTTGAGTGGCACATGGCAGAGGGCAAGCATTCATGGCAGCAAAGCATAGCAAAAACAAGCATCAGAGCACAGCAAAAACAATCCCCAAGCCGGAGGAATGGCTGCAAGCAGCCTCTTCTCTTCCCTTACATTGTAAACAGGCTACCCCCACCCAGGGGGATGTAGCTCCCACACAATCTCCATGCCCTCCTCTTCCACAGGCTCAGGATGTGTACAAAATAAGCACCCTGGCTTCCTGCTGAGTCACTCAGCCGAACCTCTAGACTCCCAAACTTGACACATTGCATCAACCATAACAATCCACCCCTTGTCAACTTAGCAACCAGACACATTTCTTTAACCAGTTTCCAGACACAAAGACATGCTTATATTACAACCATAACATTTTGCCTCATGCAAACGAAAATTAAACACTCCCAACATTTAAAGGCACAAAATAAACATTACCATTCCAAAAGGCACCAACAGGGGAATATAGAGTATTGGGACCAAAGCAAGTCCAAAATCCATCAGGGCTAACATTGTGTCCTATAATTCCACATCCAGCATCTGAAGCAACATGTTGTACATTGTGAGCTCCAAAGGGCTTGCATGAGTCCACCCCTACGGCACTTCTGGTGGTTACAGCCTCCACGGCTTCTCTCTTAGGCCCACTTTGCTCCCTCTTTGCAGCTTTCCTTAGATGATCCACGGTCCTGGCTTTTCTAAACTTCTGAGGTCTCCAGTGCACCTTTTGCTTCACACTCACAGCTTCATATATTGCCCTCTCAGGGGCACACTGCCTGGCCTCCCAGGCCTTCTGAAATCTGGGTGGAAGCCTCTTCAACCTCAGAACTCTTGCATTCTCCATGCACCTAAAGCCAGGGCCACGTGGATGATGCCAAGGTCTGCTGCCACCTGGAGCAGCAGCCAGACTTTCCTCTCTCTTAGCCATAGGGGTCAAGTGCCCAGATCACTGGGCACTCAGAATCCAATTCTGTGGAATAAATTCTCTACGCCGCCTCCATTCTGGAACCTGGTGTGGCGGCCGCCACCGCCATTCTGGAACATGGTGCTCTGCAGCTTCCTTCTCAGCAAAAGAGATCTCCTCAGCCTTATCTTTGCAATCCACAGCTTTACTGGAGCTTCCTTTCTGGCCAAACTCACAACATTTTAAATCATCCTGCTGAGCTATTTGCTCTTGATTTTCAATATAAATCTGCCTAAAAGCCCCCAACAATAGCCATGCCACTGCCCCAACATTTGACAGCCTTGAAATTTCTTTTGCCAGATTAATCAGTTCTCTGCTGCCCTTAATCTTAAGTCTTAGGCAAAGTCTCTGGACACTAGCAAAATGCAGACAAACTTTCTACCAAGCCATAACATACATCGTCTGGAGTCCAACAACCAGTGAAGTCCTTCTGCCCAACAAAAACCTCCAGAACCAGGTCTTTACCGGCACGATTTCCATCAGCATTCTGGTCTTCCGAGCTCTGACCAGACATCTCCAAACCTTTCCAAACTCTTCCCACAAGCCATTTCCAAAGGCTCTTGAACCACATGGTCAGGTATAGTCACAGCAACGACCCCACTCCGCTAGTACCAAATTCTGTCTTGGTTACTTTTCTCTCATTGCTGAGACAAAATACCCAACGCCCAAAATGAAGGAAGGAAAGGTTTATTTAGCTTACAGTTTGTGGAGGTTTCAGTCCATACTTGTCTGGTTCAGAGGCAGAGTGGCACATGGCCGAGGGCAAACGTTCACGGTGACAGAACAGAGCAAAAACAACCAGCAAGCGGGAGGAACGGCTGCAATCAGCCTCTTCTCTTCCCTTACATTGTAAACAGGCTACCCCCACCCAGGCGGGTGTAGCTCCCACACAATCTCCATGCCTTCCTCTTCCACAGGCTCAGAATGTACACAAGTTAAGCACCTTGGCTTCCTGCTGAATCACTCAGCCAAACCTCTAGACTCCCCAAGTTGACGCAATGTATCAACCATAGCAATCACCCAGCTTGCACCCCTGTGCCCCTGCCTGCCCTCCTCCTCCTCCATTCACCTTCCTCGCCCCTCCACCTCCACCACTCCACAGGGCACACCTGACCCCTGCAGGAGCTCACTCTGCAGGTCTAGAGCTTCACAGCAATAGAGTCTGGGTGTCCCCTGCAAGATTCCTCAGCTCAATGTGCTTAGGGGATGCACCCACGCTCCTGTGCTCATTGGGGCCCAGGGAGTGGGGTCCCCACTCTATGCATTCCTGGGTCATCCCCTCCTCTTCTGACCACACTTTTATAAACTCAGCGAAACACAGAGCTGAGCCCCAAGGCCAAGGGGTCTCAAGGCCTCCTGTCCCCAGTGCCACCCTCGAACTGCTGTATACTGCCTGGTTCACTGCCCATGCAGCATCTGCCCTGTCCCCATGCACATCCTCCCAATAATGGGAGCTTATCCCCAGCCAGGCCAGCCTGTTAACAACCCCTTCATCATTTTCAGCTCAAATCACCCTGACTGGATTGTCCCTACAGAGGTTCTAGTTCTTATCCTAGGGCCACTCAGGATCAGACAGCCCCCTTCTCTCAACATGGGCTTTGAGATTTTGGAGGCACAGTAGTGTGCTGGTAAATGTTTAACTTAAAGTTCTAGTTAAGTGATTTTTCCTTGGTGTATAATATTCCTGCAATAGTTGATTGGTTGTGTCAACTTGAGTAAAACAAACACCCAACTAACCTGTATCAGCATAGTTCTGTGTGTGGAAGACCCATAGCCAGAATGCTATAAAGGGAAAACAAAGAAGGAGCAATCGATTTTGTTCTGTCAGAGAAGTTCTAGTCTTCACTTTCCCCTTGGACATCTCTCGTGGCTTTGAGTGCAGACTTCTCAGCCTCCTGATACTGACTCCACAGGATACTACCTCAGAGCTCCAGGCCTTCAACTGAATCCTTCAGACCTCCAGTGTGCAGACAGACCTTTCGTGCTCGCACACAACTCTGTGGGAGGCCATTGTAAACCAATTGTGTAAATTCTTACATATTTGTATCTCTTGTATTAAATCTATTGCTCTAGTAAGCACTGACATACAATTCCGTTATATGAGTGTATCAAAATCTTTTTATGCAATCTGCTGTGAATGGTCATGCTAGGAGCCAGCAATGTTTGCATTATAAACAATTCTGTGTGAGGATCCATGGGCTCCTGGAGTTGGCATAGGAGGTTTCTCTAGGAGTGGGATGACAGGGATGTGGGACTCACCCATCCCTCACTTCTGAGGACATCTGGGTAATGCTCCTATAGTCCCTCTGTCCACACCCCTGCATGCACAGGACTTTGTGAGACTTGATGCTTTTGCCAACCTGGGACACATGAGCTGGGATCTGTGATGGTTTGTGTCTAGCTGTCCCCCCAAAGCCTCATGCACTCACAGGTGGGGCTTTTTGGATGTGGCTGGATCTAGGTTTTGATTTATATCAACTCATTTCTAGCATGATGCTGATCACGGTTGTGTGGTAACTGTATTAGTCTACTGGATCAGTATGGTTCTGGGTGTGTCTGAATGGGTTTACTGAAGAGGAAAGCCCCACCTGGTGTGGGTGGCATCACTCAGCAGCCTGGTAGCCTCAGTGAAATGAAAAGGGAGAGGCTTCCTGCTGCTGCTGCTGTGTGTTAGGATTCTTCAGCTGCTGTTGCTGAAGCTGCTGCTATTGAAACTGCTGCTTCCTGCCTGCCCTGCCATGGATCGTTTCTTCTCTGCCATGCTGCCCTGCCTTGGAGCCAGCTGACTATGGACTGAAACCTCTACCAACTGTGACCTATAATAAACTTTCCTCCTTTAACTGGTAGGTGTCAGGAATTTTGTCCCAGCAATGAAAACGTTACTAAGACAGCATCTCATTGTGGTTTTGATTTATATCAACTCATTTCTAGCATTCTATAAATCACCACTTGGTGTCTTTTGTCCATTTCTTTAAGAATTTTTGTCTCTCTCTTACATTTATTTGGAGTTCCTTATGTAGTGTTACTTCAGGGCTTATATTGCTACAGGCATTGCATAGTTTAATTCCAGTCTTTGGGATGTTTTTACTCTTATAAGATGTGACAGTAAATAAAAAAATTTTCATTTGTATGTAGTCCAATTTTGAATTTCCTTCCCTGAGTCTTGCTTAAGAATTCCTACCCAATTTCACAAAGACATTCTCTATAAGTTCTACTGCAGGGTTAGTTTTTTTTTTTTTCCAGTGACACTGAGCTACCTCCCCAACCCTTTTTAAATGTTTTATTTTGAGACAAGATCTCACCAAGTTGCCCAAGCTGGGCTCGAACTTGAGATCTTCCTGCCTCAGCCTCCTACAGTGCTGAGATTATAGGCCTATCCCACCACACTTGGCTTGATCTTCTAAAAGTTTCTAAGTCTTGCTTTATAGATAGAAGTCTTTTCATACTTGGGATGGGTACTAGATGGAATAAGGACTGGTTTTATTGGTGAGATACGGATTAAGTAGACTCCTGCCTGTGGCCAGGGAGCTGCAACCAGGGCATGTCACGGGTGAGAGCGTGGAATCTGTGGGCAGATCCCCAGCCTCTCCAGCCCCTGGACCGCTCATCCACCCTGAAAGGAGCACATCCCATTCTGCCTCACTTTACCCCACTTCCACATCAGCTATCTCCATACCAAGTTCCCAAGGAAATGTGTCAGGATTCTGATCAGAATGATATTCCATTTCTCGCAGAATTTGAAGACTGACATCTTTATAACATTCAGTCTGCCCAGCCATTAACGTGGTGTATTTCTTCTTTATATTTTTCAGTAAAGTTTTATAATTTTCTCCCAGAAAGGTCATGCACATTTTTCAAAAGGTTTTACTCTCTGATATCTTATTACCTTCAGCGCCATTACAGCTAATGCTTTTAAATTGAATTTTCTATTTGTTCCCTATGTATGGGGAAAATGTCAAATTTTGCATATTGGATTTATGTACACGTGAGTCTAGATGGAGAGCCTCGTTAAAATTTACCTAGAGATTCTGATACTGACAGATCTAAGACGCTCTTGTAGACATCTTGTCATTTATGAAAATGATAGCTTTGTTCCTTCTTTCTCAATTTTTATAGCACGAATTCCTTGGCTTGTCTAGGTTCTTTATTGCAAGGCTAAATAGAGTAAGCCATGACAGGAATTTGCATCTATTTCTGATTTTATAAAGGGTGTTTAGCAGAATGCTCCTCACCTGACAGCTGAACAGCGTGTTCACTGCAGGCTGGTGGCAGGAAGTCTTAGCTCTGAAAGAACTTCCCCTGCCCTTCTTCTTAGTGATAATAAGTTTGCTTTGTTTCAGCCATGATCGTGTTTTAATTTCATTGAATAACTTTTTTCTATACCTACAGAATTGTGAATCCCACTAGTACATTTTCAGATGTCCCATTTCCTTGTACAACTGGATAACCCTGACATGGCCCATCCAGGAAGACACTGCTGTAGTCCCTAGTGAGCCACCCTTCGCTTCCTCTGAAGAGCAAAGACCCAAGCTGGCCACCACCCACATGCACAACTGAAGGCCACGTCCTCAGGGTCCCTCCAGCAAGCCCTAGCCTGTGATTAAGTGTGGGGTTGAGAAATGCACATGCAGAAGCCAAGGAGCCACTTCTGAGCCATCTCCAGTGGGGGGGGCAGTCTTGTCCCTCTCCCGATGGGTGTGGTTCAGATGAGCCCCCCAAGTTTGTACTGGAAACACTGTTTTCCAAATTCCTGGGTTAGGTGAGGCCTTGGGAGGTGACTGTTAGAGGAAGGCAGGATGTCAGGGACCCCAGGCTGGCATCGGTGGTGGCTTGATCAGAAGAGAAAGAGACCCAGCATGCTCTCCCTTTCCCACCAAGAGCTCCTCTCTGCCACCTCCGCATGCAGCCAGTGTCCCGCCCCCAGAGCGGGACGAAGTGAGTATCTATTCTTTATAAGTTTCCCAGGCTTGGGCATTCTGCAACAACAGCTGAAGGGACAAAGACACCTACTAACCAGGAAGAGAAAAGCTGGAAGCCGTGCTGGGGAACGGGAGACCTGGACTGCTCCCCTCCGCCCCTGCGACAGAGACAGGCACCTCTGTCTTTAGGCTGTCACATTTGGGGTTTCTGGGTTCCAGCACTTTAAACCATGTCCCAGCTAAGGTAGTCGTGAGAAAGTGGCTTCTGCATATTGCTGGCTTCAGCTTGCCAATATTTGGAAGCAGAGGGGGTGATTCCTATATTCATAGGTGAGACTGGCCAATAATTTTCCTTTTTTCCACTTTCCTTCCTTTCCTTCTTTCCTTCCTTCCCTTTCTCCCTCCTTCTCCCTCCCTCTCCCTCCCTCTCCCTCTCCCT
>PVLD010036737.1:0-10757 GCA_004027595.1 Dinomys branickii
CCCTACTATCTTATCTATAATTTGGTATTTCCTTTAATGTTTTTGTGTTAACTAATGTGAAGATAACTATGTAATACAACATCCAGTTCTAATTCCCTACTATATTCTGTATAACTTTGTATTTTCTGTATTGTTTATGGCTTTTCTGGTTCATATGTCTCCATTCTTTTGTCTTTAAAATAAAATTAAAAAAAAAAATTAACTAGTAATCAAACCAGTGGAATAGGAGAGAGGACCTAAAAACAGTTTTATACTTTTCTGATCACTTGACTTTTAACCAAGGTGACAAAGCAATCCAACAGGGAGGAAAATCCTTTCAACAAGTGAGCCAGAGTAATGTAGCTGAGTATCCATATTGGGAAAAATGAACTGTGATGCCACTACCTCACCAAAATGAATTTGAGTTGGATCATAGACCAAAATGTAATAGCTAAAAAGTGTAAAGCTTTTTTTTTGTAGGAAACATAGGTGCATATCCTTGTGATATGTGGGAAGCAAAGGTTTCTTAAATCACAGAAAGCAATATCCCTTTAAAAGATCCAAAATTTAAGTCCATCAAAATTAAAAACTTGTCATGGAAAGATACTGTTAATAAGAATAACTAGTATTAAATGACATTTATAAAGTAGCTTTATAAAACTAGGTAATAGATGTAAGGGTTTTTTCTTGTCTAATTCTGATAAAGTTTCTTGATAGGAATTTCTGTAGTTCAGAATGATTTATTTTGTCTGCTTAATCATTATAAACGCATTGGGACACTTCATGGTTATTTCTGCTTGTGAATAAAGAAGTATGACTTGTCAAAAAAAATACACATAAAACAAGTGAGTCAAAGATAAAAAATGGATAAGGTGACAGCTATCAACACCATTACACCTCAAACCTGAGTGAGACACTCAAGTAGGTCACAAATGTCAGACTGTATTTTTTAACAATCTGAATACTACTAAACTAAATAACCCTTAAAAATAAGGATACGAAAAACATAGAATTAATAAGATAGGAAAAGATATGCTAGGCAAATATTAACCCAATAAAGTTCATGTAGTTATACTAATATCAGAGTAAGATAGTATAAGCCAAGGAGCATTTATAAAGATAAAAAGACAAGAAAGCCAATCATGATGGCACATGCCTATAATCCCAGCACTTTGGAGGCTGAAGCAGGAGGACTACTGCAAGTTCAAGGTCAGCCTGGGCTACATAGTGAGTTCAAGGGCAGCCTGGTCTACATAATAAGACCCTCTCTCAAAAAGAAAATTACATTGTGTAAAGATAACTCAGTTCAACAGTAAAATATTACAGTTCTAAACCTGTACAAATCCACTAACATAGCTTCAAACTATAAAAGCAAATGTTGACAGAACCAAAAAGAACTCCACCATCATAGAGAGGGACTTTAATATGCCTCTCTTAATAGTTGACAAATGCATATACAAGTTTGCAAGAATAACGCTTTTCCCTACCATATTGGTAACCTACTCTGTTGTCAAGTTTGTAGGGAAATGGGCATCCGTGTTAGTCGCCTTGGGCTAGCATAACTAAATAACACAGACAAAATTACTTAACAACAAAAGTACTTTCTCACAGCTATTAATGCTGAGAAGCCCAAGACTGGGGTGCCGAGGGGCTCATTCTCTGGTGAGGGCCCTTTCCTGGCTTTCAGGCTCTCTTGTTTGCTCACGTGACTCCCTTATGCACTTGTGGTGTCCCTTCTATAAGGTCACTGGCCTCACTTTCTTTACCTCCTCTAAGCTTGATTACTTTCTACAGCTCCCATCTCCAGATACAACCACACTGCAGCTAAAGCTTCAGCCCACAAAGGAGGGGAGGGGCATAAGCATTCAGTATTTCATGGTCCTACATCCATCAAAATTTACATTGCTCTTACCCTTTTACCCAGCCATTCCACTGCCTATGATGTAACAGCTGGGATAAATTTTATTCCCACAAAATTCATATTTTGAAATCCTAACCCAACGATGGCAAAACTTTTAGAGACCAAATGCCCAAACTTCAACCCTAACCTCACTTATTTATCACAAAGTGCTAAACTCACTCATCACTGTAACTAAACCTGAATACTGAGGTTTCAGTTTAGAAAAAGTAACTCATAGGGATGGGGATATAGCTCAGTGGCATAAGCACCTGCCTGGCAAGCGCAAGGCCCTGAGTTCGATTCCCAGTACCAAAAAAAGTAACTCATACAGTAACATCTTTTGTCTTAAAACAACACGCATGCCATAAGTTTGCCACCACTACCGTAACCCCTCACATCCCAGAATGTCAATAGGACCTCTAATGAAGCAAATGAGATCATCAGGGTGAGCTCTAATCCAGTAGACTGGTGTTTTTCTAAGAAAAGATATTGGAACACACATGCACACACACAAAGGGAAGAGCACATGAGGACACAGGAAAAAATTGGGCATCTGCAAGCATTCTGGCTTTGGATTGAAGGCAACCTGCTGCCACCCTCATCCAGGACTTCTGGCACAAGAATTGTGAGAAAATAAATTTCTGTGTTAGGCTACCTAATTGGTGGGATTTGTTGCAGCAGCCCTGGAGTGGCTGATTGTGTCAACTTGAGAAGTTTAGAAGCTTAACTAAGTTGGCTCAGCAGTTCTGCCCCCAGAGTGTAGAGAACCAACCCTGGAGTGGCTCATTGCCTGGATGATATAAAAGGGAAATGAAGAAGGACCGGGTGGCTGACTGGTTTCTGTTCTTCAGAGGAGCTCCAGTCTCCACCTTCAGCTTGGACATCATCACCTGACTTCTAGCACAGACTCTTTGGCTTCCACCTTGGATCCTTCAGCTTTCCAGCATAGATCCTTCAGCTTCCCATCGCAGACACATGAGCCTCCTGATACAGACTTGCTCAGAACACTACAGTGAGCTCCAGACCTCAGACTGAAACCTTCACTCTCCAGTGTGCAGACACCCTGTGCACGCTTCCTCATCCAGCTCTGTGGCTGACCATCATGAGCCAATCTTGCAATTTCTTATGCATTTGTATATCTTGTGTTATATCTGTTTTTCTACTAAAACCTTGACTGATACAAGCCCCACAGGAACAACACAGCAGCACATAAACAAAACTCCACATGTACTAATTTACTCATTGCAGTTTGTGATAAATGTGGGTAAGACTCACACACCCCTCTAGAAGGTGCTGATTAAATTAAATATACTTCCTAATTGTGCCAGAAGGCTGTGCACCCGTGTGAGAAATGAAAGGTGTGCAGAACATGGTGTGTTGGTTGGGGGTTATTGTACAAGGTGAAACAATATAATACAGGACACATACTTTATAAGATTATTTATAATAATCACATGAATGATATACAAAAGAGTGCAGGAAATCTGTCCATATACTAAAAGCAAGGAATCCAGTGAGGGCCTGGATCCCACAACAATGTCCTACATGAGTCCAGCTGAAGACCTAGAGCTCATAACAATGCCTCCCACGAATCCAACTGGAGGCCCAGAGTCCATGACAACATCTCATGCAGGCCTGTTTCACAGATCTATGCTGCAAAGGCCTGAAGGTCAGTGGTAGAATCTAGGAAGTCTGTGTCAGCAGGATGAAGGATCTGTGCTAGTAGGCTGAGGGATCTGCACTGGAGCTAGGAAATGATGCTCAGAAGAACCAGAGCTCTCCCAAATGGTACCACAGCCATCCTCAGCAACAGTGAGGTCCTGAGCTCCTCCGATGATCAAGATGGCCGAGTTCCCATCGGGAAAGCCAGTACAGCAAGCTTCTCTAGGCAACCTGCAGTGCATCATCTTCACCTCCAGAGCCAGGAAGTGATGCTCAGAGTGAGGACCAGAGCTCCCTAAAAGTGAACCGAAGCCATTCTCAGTGCCAACGAGGTCCCGAACTCCTCGAAGGATGAAGACCGCCAAGCTCATCAGGAAAGCCAGCGTGACAAACTCCTCCAAAACAACCAACAGCTTCTTACAGCTTCTACCAGCTCCCAACAGATTTTTCCACTCCCAGCAGCCTCTCTCATCTCCTAACAACCTAGCTTCTCCTCCAGTTCTGCCTCTTATACTTCTGGCAACAGTCCCCAGGTGGGCCTCCCACACCCAGCACAACACTTGCTCAGTTCAGTTGGGAGTTATAAGTTGACCACCAGCTGTCAATCCGCTACACATGGTATTAAGTTTAAATAATGAACTATAGAATAGTGTATAGATATGCTATCTTTTCTCCCAGGTTAAAAGAGGAAAAGAGATTTTGAGCGTATGATCATTTATTTGCATGAGGAAATACAACATGGAAATTTACACCAAAAAACGCTGTGTTTCTGGGATTGATTAGGGCTGAGCCATGTGGATATATTACATGTAAATGAATCCCATCCAGTGTCTCCTGTGGGTGTATAGATGGTCCCCAACAGGATGACTCAACTGACAAGTTTTTGCCTCTGTGATGGTGCAAAAGCGACACCTATTCAGTGGAAAACATGCTTTGAATCCTGAATTTTGATCTTTACTCAGTATGGCGATTTGCTCTGCAGTGTGATGTTCCCATAGTGCTGAGCAGCTGTACCAAGCCCCGGCACACAATGCCTCCAGCCTCACAGTCGTGTAGGGAAACGCTGACCCCTCAGAGTACTATGCTGCGGGGCCAGGGTATTTGGTAGGTGATATGTATTCAGGGCATTTCTGTAAGACTTTCAACTTACAAAGTGTTTATAAGAACATAACCCCATCATAAGTCAAGGTGCATCTGTATTTTGTCACCCAAGAGGATGTTTCTGTGTGACTACATCCTGTATGCACATGTCCCGTATGACTGTCTGTCCTATACAGACGAACTCTGTCTGGAAGCACCCGAGCGGCTGTCTCCCAGTGACGTACCCCACATCTCCACCTCCCAGCATGGAAGTATCCCATGGGACTGTTTCTGATGTGGAAGTATCTCACAGGAGTGAACACGGGATCATCTCCCAAAGTGAGTGTCATCCCATGGGAATATATTACCCTGGTGGTCATTAGTGCTGTTCACAGAAAGTTCTGATTTTTCTTCTGCAAGGTCTATGGCCAGATTGTACTTCTGCTTCCCCTAGAAGGCAGATGCAGTCACATAACTTGTTAACAGAAACGGTAAATTCCGTGTTCTTCCTCTTGCCTCAGAGAGCAGCAAGGCCCAGGCAATGGAGATTATCAGTAGTGTCCTTGAAGTATCACATGGAGAAAACTGTCAATAGGAGCTGTGGATGCTGTTCAGAGGTGAAGCTCTGGGTTTTATCCTAGTAATACACATACACACACACACACACACACACACACACACACACACACAGCCACTGAGGCTGGGCATGGACCATAAGAAGGTTTAAAAGCTAGCAGGACTTTGGCATTGCTTCTTTCAACAATGTAACCAGGATGGGCTAGGTTTTAAATAGAAAGATGTATATTAGTCAAAATCCAGTCAGAAGATGGAAATTGAGTAATTTGAACAGGGAAAGTTTAAGCAAATTCACAAGTGTAAGGAATGACACAAGGCAGAGACCAGCCAAGACCACCAGGCTTGTGCCAAGGCATCACAGTGTGGCATTTACTGTGCCTGGGTGCAGGCAGACAGGATGAAAAGGCCGACTGTAGGGATCAAAGAGAAGTGGGTTTTTTAAATAGGGCTTGAAAGAAGGCAAGGGACATTAGGCAGGGAGGCCTTAGTAAACATCAGTTTAAGTTCAAAGTTCTCTGATGCCTTGTGCCTCAGTGGGCAAAGTCCTTGAGGTGTCTGATGTGAACGTCTGGGTATTCGGAAGATTTCCTACTCCATCTTTTCTCTTCCATGACATTCTGGGTTTCCCATGGGCACCAGTGCTGAGCTGAGAACAATGCCTCTGCTGGCAGACAGGTCGGGTACTGGGAGAGCTGTGTCACAGTGGAGCCCTACATCAAGTAAACGGAGTTGGAATAACAGAGACATTTGCTGATAAGAAGTAAAGAGAAGCCCAGGCATGGTGGTACATGACTAATCCCAGTATTTGGGAGGCTGAGACAGGAAGATCATTGAGGGTCTGAGGCCAGCCCGGGCTACATAGCAAGTTCAAGGATAGCCTGAACTGTGTCGTGAGACCCTCTCTCTCAAAAAAAGGAAAAGTAACAAGAACTCTAAAAAGTAAGAGAACATTATCAAGAACTCTGTGCAAAGGAAAAATGTCAACATGATAAAAAGTGGCCATTTCCTAGGATTAGAGAATTTATCAAAACTGACAAAAATAAATTGAAACTCTACATAGATCTACAATCTTATTCCAGCAGTTTTGCATTCTGGGGTGTGTGTGTGTGTGTGTGTGTGTGTGTGTGTGTGTGTGTGTGTGCTGCTAGGGTGTGTGTGTGTGTGTGTTGCTAGGTGTTGAACCCAGGTGCTTGCAGCACATTCTAAGCAAGTTCTCTACCACTGAGCTATATCCCCAGCCCTACATTCCCTTTTATGAAAGGAAAAGACATTTATTCACAGGCTTCATCTGCCAGGAATCTTGGCTGTAAATAATCAGAACTCACTGTAAACTGAAAAATGTCAGTGTTGGCTCAAGAAACTGGAAAGCCCAGTTCCGCTGCAGCTTGACACTCTCCCTGCACCCAGCCCTGCACCTGCAGAAGCATGAGAAGCTTGCCCTTTCCTTTTGGCCTGGTTCTCCTCTCAGCCAGGTCCTATACAAATGCAGTAATGGTGTACCCCAGAAGTTTCCAGAAAGGGTAGGACACACCCCTACTGAGGTATTAAAAACTGGTAGAAAGGACACAAGGAAATCAGGATTTAAAAATTATACTTTTAAGAACTGCAGTTTCAGAACAGAAGACCAGTTTATTTTTTCTTCTCTTTTTTTTCTCCCAAAACATAGTAAACCTGGACAATTCCCTTTCGCCTACAAATGGGTTTGCCCACTCCCTTTTCGCTTGCAGATGGTCCTCTTTCACCTCTGAATAAACCGACTTACAGGGTTTCCTATATTGAGGCAGACAGTAGGGTGTGACTAATGCTGGTTGGGAAAGGAGGCACGACGAGATCCCCACACATGCGCAGAACATTGGACTTCTTATGAGAACTTGCGCAGTATTTGCTAAGATGGCCTAGACCTGACACCAGCCTGGGGAGTGGGTGATACAAAAAGTACAGATGCCATTGAGTGTTCGCCACTGTGTTCTCTCTTGCACCCTCGTGCTTTAGGGTGTACTCCTGATACAGGGGAAATATAACTCCCAACCTGCTAGATATTAAGCATGGAGTCTGTGTTCTCTAAAATCAAGGAAAGAATTCTAGGAAAAATGGAGGTTAAAAGTAGGAAGAGTTTATTGCAAGAAAGAAAGCTCCTGTCTAAGACGGACAGAGGGGCCCCTGGAAGGCGGGTTGCCTGCTAACTCCACTTCCCTCTGTCTCTCTCTCTGTCTCTCTCTGCCTCTGTCTCTCTGTGGGGGGATCAAACTCAGGACTTTGCACTTGCTGGGCAGGAGCTTGTGCCACTGAGCTATATTGCGGGCCCATCCCCACTTCTCAAAGGTGTTTATTGAGCAAAGCCATGAGGTGAGGCGAGATCAAGGTGGGACGGAATTATGATTAGTCAATCAGATTACAAGTACAGTCACGTAGGTAACATTGATCCAGTGGGAAATCACAAGGTGGGTATGACATGGGAGAAGCTACGGTGAACCAATAAGGTTACAACAAGTATAGTCCTTAGGGCTGGGGATATAGCTCAGTGGAATAAGCGCTTGCCTAGCAAGCGCAGGGTCCTGAGTTCGATCCCCAGTACCGCCAAAAAAAAAAAAAAAAAAAAAGTATAGTCCTTGGGTAATATTGATTAAATGGAGACAAAATTGCAAAGTAAGTCATGGAGCAAGTGCACATGGGACAGACCAGACTTTCCCGGAAGGGCTGGGTTAAGGAGGTTTGGCGACTGATGTCTATTTAGAACATCAGCCCCTGCTATTCACTCTAGGAGAAGTGTGTGGGTGTAGTCTCCTCTTTCTCTTAAGCCTGGCCTTCAGTGAATGTGCCTCCCGCCACAGTTGTCTTTTGTGCTGGGGGCCCAGCCCTGTCTACCTGCCTATAATGTTTATAACTAACTTAGCTGTCTGCAATATTGTTACATGACCAGGGCCCATTTTGAGTCCTCTACTGTGGAGGACCATCTAGACGACTCTCCTTGAAAGAAGAGCAATATCTCCATTTTGCCTAAAACTGGCCCTATTTCCATATATCAGTGGGAGCTGGCTAGGACTTTTCTTATCCCTGCAATTGGCTTTAAGCAATGCAGATCAGTTCAGCTGAGGTGCTGATATGTAGTCTTTGAAGCGAGGTGACAGGTTAATGTTACTCTGCCCCCATAGCTCCCAAAAACATCTGTGAGCTAGACAGGAGGGAGAGCTGTGCTCCATGCTGTCAGCTGGGATTGAGCTTCAAGTATGAGGCTATGACTCCCAGGGCACAAAAAATGACACATCAGAGCTGAAGCACTGACCCCAAAACATTAGCTACTCTCTCAATTGTGTTATGCAGGTTATTCCTTCTACATATCCTTCTCTCTGCATATTGCAGAGGTGATTTCCAGCCTCCTACCCAGCCCAGCTCACAGCACTCACCTACTTCCCGCCATTCTCACAGTCACTCATCCTGAAGCCACTCCCTTCTTCATGACTTAATAAAACCCAGGTTCAGCCCTGGATCGAGGTCTTTGTTCTGGTTAACCATCACCCTAGCAGGACTTATATGCCTTAGTGTCTTTATTCTTGCCGTGGGTTGCACTGGAAGTGGTAGACTGGAATTAACTCACTTGAATTCCAATAACTTTTCAAGGGATTACAAATATAAACCCCTGGAACTGGGAAGGGGACTGTGAAGGGCTCACTATACTCCACCACTATGTTTGTTTACCGTTTTATCTTTTTATCAATTTGCCTTATGATCCCAGATAATCTTACCCTTATAGATAGGAGATCAGCTTCTGATTTGTGGTTTATCTGATATGTGGGCTTCCTTCTTCTTTTCTTTTAAATTGGGCTGGGTCTCTTCCTTGTTTGTTACAAAACTCAGACTTATGCCTAAGCAAAATGAAAAAAAACCAGCCAAACAGGGGCATGGTGATGTATGGCTTTAAGCCCACAACTTGACAGGCTGAGGCAGGAGGGTTGCTGTGAGTTTAAGGCCAACCTGGGCCACACAGAGTGAGACCAAGGCCAACCTAGCCTGCACTACAAAGCGAGACCCTGTCTCAAAACAACTGGTAAATCTCAATTCAAGTGACTGTGAGTCATTCTCAAAGATTTCTTCCTTGAAAAATTTTCCATCTCCACTGCCTTAAATGAAGTACCAAAGTTTTTACTATAGGGATAAATGCAAGATACATTGTTTCTCAAGTGGCTCAACTCTGCCCAAGTAGAGCCATCAACTGGCTCAAAATATCTAAGGAAGTTCCTTGTTTCCCAAGTGTTTTCACCCCTTTAAATGGAGCCATCAAGTGGCTCAGTGCAGCTGAGGGAGTTCTGGTGAGAGGAGCTCCACGCTGCTCTCAGGAGAGTTTTGAGGGCTAAGTAGACCCAACAAGTAGCTCAACAACACCTCTCTCCCTTGGGAACTAATGAGGCCACATATGGAGAAAAAAAGCCCTCAGTAGGGCTTTCTTCTATGCTTCTATGAAAGACACCAGCATCATCCTAGCTTTGGACAGCGATGTCGGTCCAGTGAGTACACGAGTCTCACTGCATCGCCTCCTGTGTAGGGCGCCATCTTAAGGACCTGAGACGCAGAAGTCTTTCTCTATAGCCCCAAGATGAGCAATGGGAAACTTCATGAGCCACACCCCACAGATTCCACTGACTTCACCATTAGGCCTATCCTTGATCAGAAGGAAAGGTTTGCCCCTGTCAATTTAAAAAAAGAACAGTTTATCTCCCGTTGCAATACAGTTTGGGATCAGCATGAACTGGGAGTGGCAAGAGATGGGTACAGGAGGCTGTTTAAACTGTGATACTGAGCTAAGGGAAAGAAACTCCCAACATGCTAGCAGTCCGAAATGAGTTTGTGTCCTCTAAAATAGAGGAATGAATTCTAGGAACAGTGGAGGTTAAGAGTAGGAACAGCACCTGCCTGGCAAGTGCAAGATCCTGAGTTCAATTCCCAGTACAAAAAAAAAAAAAAAGTAGGAAAAGTTTATTGAGAAAAAGAAAAGCTGCTGTCTAAGAGCGAGAGAAGGGTCCCAGACTGTGGGATGCCCTCCAACCCCACTTCTCACTGATGTTTCACTGAGGTGAGGTGAGGCAGGCTTAAGGTGGGACAGTACTATAATCAATCAATAGGATTACAAGTATAGTCACTTAGGTAATATTGATCCAGTGGCAAATCATAGGATGGTTGTGATTTGCCATTGGATCAATATAGGACGGGACAAAACTACGGTCAGCTAATAAGCATACAACAAGTATGGTTGCTTGGGTAATGTTGACTAAACAGAGATCGAGTGGGGAAACAAGTCCCGCGGCAAGTGCACATGGGTGGGTGAGGACTTCCCTGGAAGAGGTGGGTAAGGAGGTTTGTCCTCCACTCTTTTTTTTTTTTTATTTTAGAAACATAAAAGTACAAAAACATATTGACAAACAGACACCCATTATCATAGAAAATAGTACAATCACAACTAATCTATAGACAAGGTGATATGGTCTCAACAGTAGTTGTTGCTTTATCCATTGATATCTTCGAATTGTAGATGTGTGGACCCATATACAGACATGCAAATTTAGTC
>PVLD010036738.1:0-10757 GCA_004027595.1 Dinomys branickii
GGACTTTGTAGGCAAGTGGTCAAAACTGGAGTCCATACTCATAAGTGAAATAAATCAGCGATACATGTGCAGGCAACGTATTGTATCACTGGTGTAAGAACCCAAGCGTGGGAATATAAACTAAGAGTCATGAAGGAAATCTGTTCTAAAACAAAGAACAGATGGGACGAGGGAAAGGAGAAAAGAAAGAGACAAAAACGTATGTATATATATATATGAATATACATATGGGCAGGAGGGCTAACATGGTTCTACTATTGTATTATATCACTTAATGCTAAGCAATAATCGAAGACGGGTTATTTGATCAATCTTGTATGTCTGTATGTGTTATCCTGAACACACACTTCGAAGATATCAATATGCAAAGCAGCAACTATTGGTGGTTTTGTTGTTGTTGTTGTTGTTGTTTGCCTGTTTTATTTTTTGTCTTTGGATTTTTGGTTTTTGTATTTTTTCTGTTGTTGAGAAGATTAATTGTCTGACTAAATTTGCATGTCTGTATATGGGTTCATATATTTACACTTTGAAGATATCAATGGATAAAGCAATAACCACTGTTGAGACCATGTCACCTTGTGTGTAGATTAGTTGTGACTGTGCTATTTTTTATGCTAATTGGTGTCTGTTTGTTCATATGTTTTTGTACTTTTATTTTTTTAAAATAAAAAATAAATAAATAAATAAATAAAATAAAAATTAAAAAAAGCTAGAAGCAAGGATTTTGAATACTTTTACAATAAAAGTGTTTGAGGTGATATGCTTCATCTCATTTAAACATTAATGTATATATATAAATATATACAATGTATACATAAGCATCACATGGTATCCTATTAATATGTACAGTTTTATGCTTTTATATATCAGTTTTAAAAAGAACAAAGAATAAAATAACTTTTAAAAACTTCCATATGTCAGACATGCTGACACGTGCCTGGCACATGGAGTGTCTCAGTACTGCAAAAGTAACCTCAGCCCTCTGGGAAGCTGAAGCAG
Source organism: Dinomys branickii (assembly GCA_004027595.1). Taxonomy (NCBI): domain Eukaryota; kingdom Metazoa; phylum Chordata; class Mammalia; order Rodentia; family Dinomyidae; genus Dinomys; species Dinomys branickii. Next base: position 1,000 of record PVLD010036738.1, read on the forward strand.
GATTGTTTGAGCCCATTCTGGGTGGTTAGCAACTCAGCAAGACCTTGTCTCAGACTTCGTAAAAGGACTAGGGATACGGGTCAGTGCAAAGGCCTGGGCTCAATCTTCAACACCCAAAACCGGTTCCATGTACTCTAGGAACCCCACTTCTGCATATACGTATACCCAAAGGACCCGAAATCAGTTGGTAACAGGGCAGAAAGACACTGTTACACTCACTCCAGCGCTGCGCACATTAGCCAAGATACGGAATCAGCCCAGGCATCCATCAAGAGCCGAGTGGATAAAGAAACGTGTGGTCTCTGTACACGAAGGAACAATATTCAGCCTTCAGAAGGAAGAAAAACCTGCCCTTTATGACCCCAGGGATGAACCTGGAGGTAAATATGCCAAGTGACATATGCCAGACACAGAGAGACAGATGTTGCGTGATTGCTTATATGTGAAAGTTTAAGAACAAAAGCTGCCCTGATAGAAGGAGAACGTAGAATGCTGGTTTCTGGAAACCAGAGGCAAGCGATGGTGAGATGTTGGTCAAAGGACACAAAATTCCAGTCAGATGGGAGAAATAAGTTCAAGAAATCCATGGTATAACAATGATGGTAACTATAATTCATAAAAATACATATTATTGAGTGTCACAAGAAGAGTAGACTAACTATTCTTACGACAAAAACATGCTGATTATGTGAGGTACTGAATATGCTGCTTACGTGGTTTAGTTAGCCATTTCATAAATGTGGACAGATTTCAACACAACCTGTTGTACACACACATATAATATGTATACATATATACAATTTTGCCAATTCAAATAAATGACTAGAAATGTTAAAAACTGGATGGAATGGTAAAGTGAACATATGTGTTACCCTCTGTCATATCCCAAATGGCATGAAAGAGACAGAAAAAAATGTAAACAATATTTTCTTTTGTCTTTTTGAGATGGTCTCGTGATGCGGTTCAGGCTGGACTTGAACTTACTATGTAGCCCAGGCTGGCCTCAAATTCACAGTAATCCTCCTGCCTCAGCCTCCTGAGTGCTGGGATTACAGGCATGTGCCACCACACCCGGCCTAACTAATGGAATTTATAATGATGTTGGCAAAAATGAAAAGTGTCATATCAGAAATTTTTAAGAATTCCTGGAAGCTGGAGAGGGATCAGAATGTGGTAAAACCACAGCAACAGGGATCTGCTGTTCAAAACAGAATGACAACATACTCCACCAAGAAGATATTTTATAACTGACAAAGGATTATGCATATGAAGCATATTTAAAAATCAATAAAGGTTTTTAATATACCCAGATAAAAACAGACAGCAAACACAACAGACATTTAAAAACAAAAACACAAATGGCCAATAAGCATATTGGAATGCTCGGCCTCAGCAGTAACCAGAAAAGTGCCAATTAAAATCACAATGTGGAAACCTCTACAAATAAACTGAACCAGCAAAAATGTTTACACTTGACCATGACAAGTTCTGCCACACATGCGGAGCAACTGGAACTTCACACGGCAGGTGAAATAGAAATTGGGGGCTAGAGATCTAGCTCAGCAGCAAAGCACCTGCCTGGCAAGCATGAGGTTCTGAGTTCAATTCCTGACACCACAAAAAAGACAGACAGAGAGAGGAAGAGAGAGAGACAAAGAAAGAGAAAGAGAGAGAGAGAAAAAAAAGAGAAGAAATAAATAAATTGGTACAACCATCTTAGAAAACTATTCAGAGTTAACAAATCAAACTGAAATTCCAGCATTTGGGAGGTTGAGGCAGAAAGATCACCACGAATTCAAGACCAGCCTGAATTACATGTTAACACTCTCTCAAAAAAAAAAAAACCAAAAACTAATTAATAAAATCAAAGATAAGAATATCCTGTCACCTACAAGTTCCTCTCAAGTCTATACCCTAGAGAAATTCTTGCACATAGGCACCAGGAGGCATATATAAGAACATTTATCATAGCACTGTAAATAATACCTAAAAAGAAAAGAAATAAACTAACATGCTCATCAATCATAAAATGGATAAATTACAGTACTCAGTAGAAATCATAGAGTCTAAAACTGAAATAATTGGGCCAGTGATATAGCTCAGTGGCACACTGCCTGCCTGGGAGGTACAAGGTCCTGAGCTTGATTCCAGTTTAAAAAAAAAATGAAAATGAAAATGAAGTAATTATAGCTAAATGCATGACTTTGAATTAGTCTCACAGATTGCAGCAAAAATAAGCAAATAGAAAAACACTATATGTAAGCTATACAACTATATTATAAATATATATGAAACCATATATCTGGATAAAATATCACCATGTTGTAAAAGGTTACATGAAAGCCAAGTCATTCACACACAAAAAATATTTTTTTTTGAGACAGACCTCACTACGTATTTTAGGCCAGCCTTGAACTCACTGTGTAACCTAGGCTGACTTCAAACTTTCCGAGGTTCTCCTGCCGCAGTCTCCTGAGTATTGGGATTACAGGCATGTGCCACCACACCCCAAATTTTAGATGAAAGCCAAGAAATCATTCACACCAAATGCAGGAGTGTATATGTAGGTAGATTCAAAGATAGCAGTAACATCTTAGCTCTTAACCAAGGGAGGAGATGTAGGATGTTAATTTTGCCATTATTACTAAAAACTATATTCAAACAGTAAATGTGTTATTTCCAATGTATAACACTTCATTTTTTTTAAAAGTTCATTACAGAGATAAGAATTTTTTTAAACCCCAGAAAATCCCAAATTTAGCATCAATACATATTTAAAAATGGAGACTAGCCCATTCCAAATGTTAAGGTAATAATTAAGGATCTAATTTTGGAAGCACTGAGCCAGTCCGACTTCCTGGTGCCTTCTATGTGTTCTCATCTCTGACAGTAGCATCTGCCTGCTGGACAATAACCCCAAGATTAATCTCTGTAAACCATGGGCAGCAGCTACAGAGGGTGCACCCGGAGCTCCTGTTGACGGAGAGGAGCAGACAAAGCCATGTGCAGCTCCACTGGGGCCGTTGAGACCTGAGAAGCAAAGCACCACACCTGGAAATTTCCATCCACAGGAGGAGCCGCTGTGCTGTAGGCTGACTGCACCGTGCGTCTAGGTATGTGATGAGCACTATAAATATGACTGGATAACCGGGAATCCCAAAGCTTCTGAGACAAATCAGCACTATGCAAGAGAAGTCCTAATAAGAAACAGGAGAACTGATAACCAAGGAAAACCAACTAATAGGCATCATTCATATTACACTCAGGAAGAGTTAGTACAATATTAATAATATAAAGTTTTCCAGTATAAAGTATGTTGCATTTGTATTTTAATAAAATACTAAGAGAAACATCACATTTTGAATCAGCCACTGAAATAGTAAACTGATTCTCCCAGAACCAATACAAAAGAAACTTTGGCAAAGAAAAATTGAAAGCATTTGAGACTCTTCCTTGAGAATCTTCTACCTGCTTTTCACACCGCTGCAGCTGCAGCTACCTGTGGTCTGGCCTGTGAGGAGGCAGCAGCCACGGGGCTGCTCTCCAGCACGCAGCTCCTCCGCGGCTTGTCACCTACCGTAACAACAATCTCTCTTTGCTTCCTAGTGAATACCAGCTTTTGATACATCGTGCAGATTCTCTGTTCCATGACGGGGAATACTGGGGTGCTGTAGGGATACCACAGCTTTACAACAGAACAAAACCCTAAGGGAAAATTCAGGCGTTCAACTGCACCCACTCTACAAAGGCAGTCTCTTTCATCTGACATTGAAGCAGAACTCAGAATGACTAACCAATGCTAAAACTTGCTATACTTCACGGGATCCCTTCAGCTTCCAAAATAAACATGGTGCTGACAAGCTATCAGAAGCCTGCAGCAGCCCCAGCCTCAGGGGAGCCCTGCAGCGGTGCTCCCAGCCCCGGGCTTCCCAGTTTCCTTCCCTTCCTGTGAAAAGCACAGACCAGCATCGGTGATGAGGAATGTGATCCACTCTGTGCCCACCTTGAACTGGTTCTCGGTGGGGATCAAAGCCTGTGCTTTTGTGCACACTAGGGACAACTCAGGAACAACCCATACCATCTGCTTACCAGGGAGAAGCACTTACTGTGAGAGAATGTGGACTTGCTGGGAAGCTTAGATCTGGTCTTCAGAGCTCATGACAATAAAAGCTCTGTCCTTGAGTTGAACAGGCATGGCTGTTGGGCGTTTATGTGATGAAGGAAATGGATGTGCACTGCAGCCTCCAGTTGGAAGAAGAGTGCCTGGATGACAGGGGAACCTCAGCTGCTGACTCTTCCGTACTTGTATCAGCAGAACCCTGATCACCCGGCCTCTGGGGAGCATAGCTTCTATAGCAAGCACTATTCCTGGGCCCCGACGTAGAAGCCAAGCCATTCACCTCAACAGTAACAGTGCCCACACCTTGCTACTTAAAGGAAGACTTAGGAATACGAGCAGAGTACAGGAACCAACAATCTACTTTCAGGAGGCCACACCGCTTGAACGGGGTTATGTCCAATGGGGTTATATCTTGTCACTTAGACTGTTCAAAATTCTCACCACATGTTTCTTAGCCTCTAACACTGAGAAGCAATGGTAATACTTAACAGTGTGCATGAAACTCTAAGCACTGATGCCCAGACCCTCACCTTCTTAGCCACTATTTGTCTGGAAGACTCAGTGACACAGGTGAAAGTCAAAACTCACAGAAAAATCCTTGACCCAGAGGCCAGATTATATTAAGGCTGAATTAAAAAAAAATAAAAATAAAAAGCTGGAGCCATTAGCAGAGAATAGCAATGCAAAGATGGAATTACTCCACTCAGGAATGCGCCGGCTACACAGAGTAACTGTCCTGCCCTGGATCCTGTTGAGATTACCCCATAGCTGTCACTGAGGAGGACACTCTCTAGGCACTTGGCCTCTCCTGCGGGGAGGTAATGAGGAGAGTAGAGGAGGCAATGAATGTCAAACAGGAATTCCAGAAACACACACACTTGGTGCCCACAGATGAAAGCAGAAAAATAATCATAATGGTCAAAATATTATTTGTGAACTCAGGGCTTCTAAACTTTTTTTCTTAAAGTATGTGAACAATGTTAAGGAACCACTTCCCACATAACTCACCCTGCTAAAATATGCCTGCTCATGTGTATAGATCCTCCTGTCCTTGTTCACACACATACATATTTTTATAGGGCTATCCCTACTTGTATTTACACTCTGCTTTTTCAAAGTATTCTAGGTACTTTCTCATGTTTCTACCTACTGTAGCACTAACAACTTCAGTCCTGACTTTAAATGCTACCTTCACTTTCATTTGGGCAAGTTACTAACACATTTCCTTGTCTCTAACCACGTTATTGGGTATGAAATAATTGAATGAGACAAATGGGGTTAAATCAAATTAAAACATCTTTGCACACCAAAAGAAACAGTCAACAGAGTGAAGAGACAACCTACAGAGTGGGGGAAAAAAATTTGCCACCTATCACTTGGACAGAGGACCAATATCTAGAATATATAAAAAACTGAAAAAAATTAGACCCTCCCCAAAATAAAAGACCCAGTCAAAAAATGGGCAAGCAGAATGAATAACACTTCTCAAAAGTAGTAGTACAAGTGGCTAATAAATACATTAAAAATGTTCACCAGCTTTGCTGATGAGAGAAATGTAAATTAAAACAACACTGAGATTCCTTCTTACCCTAGAAAGAATAGCTATATCAAACCAATGATAGGAGCCAGGCATGGAGGTGCATGCCTATATTACCAGCATGTCAGAGGCTGAGGCAGGGGGATTGCCATGAGTTCAAAGCCAGCCTGGGCTACATAAGTGAGTTTAAGGCCAGCCTGCATTACATAGTGAAACCCTGTCCCCAAAACCACACAAACAAACAAAAAAATTGACAGTAAAAGAAAAACAGAGGACTGGGGCTATAGTTTAGTAGCACAGCATGCTCCTGGCAAGCACAAGGTCCTGAGTTTCATTCCTGGTACCAAAAAAAAGAAAAACAAAGAAAGTACAAGGTAAATAATCAACACATCTCAATATCGCTCAATGTTAATGACTCAACTCTCCAATTAAAAGACATATATTGGCAAGCTGGATCAAAAACAGAGTCCAACAGTATGTTGCAGCCAAGTAAAGAAATCCAGCTACTGCAAAAAGGGCTGGGAATAGCTCAGTGGCATAAGCACCTGCCTGGCAAGTGCGAGGTCCTGAGTTCAATTCCCTGTACCAAAAAAAAAAAAAAATCTACTGCAAAAAGATATTTGTAGAGTAAAAATCAAAGAATGAAAAACAATATTTCACAATCCTGAAAACAAGCAGGGGCAGCAATTTTAATCTTATACATGGTAAACTTCAAGCTAAAACTGATTTAGAAGAAACAATAGTCACCACATTTGAGTTAAGAGAACAACCCAATAAGAGATAACAATTATAAATATTTATGCACCAAATACTGGAGCACCTATCTTCATAAAACAAATACTGATGAGCATAAGAGATCAAATAAACACTAACACAATCATGGTGGAGGATCTTAACACTCCACTTTCAGAGAGATGTATCAACTAAACAAAAAAATCAGTAACTCCATATGTTCAAAGGTGTGGCTCTTTTTTTTTTTCAAAAAAGGAAGCTTATTTAATATTGCTGTACCATCACCCTGAAAGGCATAATAATCTCAGTTACACATCTGAACTGATTGGAGTTACAGAATCATATTTCCTTTTGCATTTAACAATATATATAATATAAAATAAATACATTAACACAAACAGACATTTGCTGGAACACACAGTATGGTACATATCACAAAAATATACAATGATTGCTTTACAGATGTGAGGTCATCTATAGTTATAGACATGGTTTTATCATCATAATCATTATTATTATTATTATTATTGTTATTATTGTTACTACTAGCTATAATGCAACTCCTGGATAAGCAGTTTACATTTTTTTGTCCTTTTACAATCTTTGCACATAAGACTGCCATAAAATGTTTCCCTAGGCAGGTACACAGAGATGCTTAAACAATTAAAATACAATCACCAGCACCCATTTTCTCTCCTATATGAAAAACAGCAGTTTTAAACTTTTTATATCTTTTATGTTATCATTTAAATGCAAAATAGCAGAATAAATACAACAATCTGATTTGACTGAAACACAAGTGTAACTACGAGGGGTCACACAATCATATTGCTTTAAATAAGAACCAACCTAAAAAAAGCAAAATAAAAGGAAATCATATGGCTAAAACATACATCTTTATAATGCTCCAAAGCTTCACATTAAGTAAATGGTCTTGCTTGAAACCTGAAAAACTTCCCTCGGGTGAGGTTTCAGACAGGTACTTGACCGTGAAGCCTGTGCAGTTCTGTTGGATCTACATTAAATGTTTTTTCCCCTATTTGTGAGGCATTTGTTCTTTTGCGATGTTGATGTCACTTAAACTGAACACTAAAAATTGCATCTCATTCTTTTAACAGGTCTCTATCTCCTGTTTGCAGTTGTCTCTCTCTTACTTCTTAACATGCCACGTACTTTAATGTGATACCATGAGGATACTGCCTATAGAGATTTTACTTATATACAATGTAATTAAACAGTAGCAACTGAAACGCTGCACAAATTTTCTGGAAAATAACCTCTTTTAAACACTTACATATATAAATCATCTTACAGAATCAGCACCTTTTATTTCTTTCCCCAGGAGTTGTATATTCTGTTGATATTTTTAAAGGGATGTGCCAATTGCTGAACTCCTATCACAGCTATAAGTTTCAAGTTATTGACCATCTGAATGAATTGCTAGTGATGATTTATCTAGAATCACACTGCTGTTACTTTGCTACTGAGAAATCACAATCTACAATATAGTCCCATACAGCTAATGATAGATACACAGTATTCCTAGCACTGGGTTGAAACTCCAACCCCAGGTATTTTGTTTAAAGCACACAAGTAGCAATAGTTTTGGAAACAGAGTCTGCACCAAAAAGTTTTGCAACAATACAGAGCAAGGGACTTCCGGGAAGATGGCGACCAGGTGAGCGGCAGAGGGAAACTCTCCCAGAGACCGATCCTTTGCGCGTGGGTGCCCGGTCCGTGGATACAAAATTCGAACTGATCGGGTTGCTCTCCGTGGCCTGAGCATTAAAGGGCCAGCTGGACAAGCCACACAGCGAGAAGTGGGTGGATCCTGAGAGCTGGGCGCCCGAAGGATCGGTGCTGTGCTTGGGCCGCAGTTTGGCTCAATCCGCGTACAGCCAAGAGAGCAATTGCGGCGGGACGGACGCTTGCAGCCCCTGAACACGATCGGCTCGGAGGCAGTTGTAACCAGGATTTGTTGGCGGCGGCGGAGCAGAGTAAACTCAGAGAATGAGCTACTGGGGCAGATTGCACCAATCTGGGCAGCAGTCCAGGATCCCGCTCAGAGCCCCGCCCCTGCATCCAGCACCGCGCGAACTGTGGCAGCTATGGTCAGCAGGATTTATGAGTCGAGAAAAAGTTCGATCCAGGGAGATACATCTCAACGGCATTCCTGTCTGTACAATCCCAGGGTGAGTTGATTGGGTGCCCTAACCAGTTTTTCCTGAGTTGGGAAGAAGCTCTGCCCAGCGAGTGACATCCCAGCAGCTTTAATGACTGCAGGAACCCCCGGGTAGGAAGAGCTAGCTAGGCGCCCCTACAGGATTTGTGAGAGGGTAAGGAGCTCCACCCAGGGAGGAACACCTGAGTGGCATACCTGCAAGGTCCCTGGGGCTGCAAGCTGTTTATGCGCCCGAGCAAGGTCTTGGGGTAGGGAGTACAAGCGAAAATCTCGGCAGACAGCTTAAGGAACATTCTCCCAAAGAGAAGGAGTCATTGGAGCAGCCTATGCAGCAGACCTTTGCCTGCTGAACTGCCTGAGGAAGTTATAGCTCCACATTTTGAATCTGATACCCAAAAATGGGAAAACAGAGGAACAAAACGCAGTCTCAAAACTCAACCCCACCCAGAACAAGTTTTGAATGCGAGGATACAGGGGAACCAGGAAGCCACATACCTGCAAGTTATGAAACGATTGCATCTGAAATGAAACAATTCCAACAGGCCATAAAAGAGCTTAAAGCAGAAATAAGCCACATACCTGCAATGATTTCTCAGACAAAAAACAAGCTGAAAACAATGATGGAAGAAATGTTCCGTACACATAGAAAAGAAATAGAAAAAAGACTAGAAGAAAATAGGAAACAAATGGAAACGTTACAAGAGCAATTTAGGAATGAATTACCAAGAATGAAACAGGTTCAAAGAGAATGCCAGGATTTGAAAACTAGCGCTGAAAGCATGAAAAACCGTTTAAATGAAACCGAAGATAGAATTTCAGAACTTGAAGACAGCATGGCAGCTTATGAGCGTGAAAGGAAGAATCTCATGATATCATCAAAGACACAAGAAAAGTCAATCCAACAGCTGCAAGATGAGGCAAAACGTAACAATATTCGAATTACAGGAGTGTGTGAAACAGCAGGAGATCTCACAAACGAAATAAAACAAATATTTGCTGAAATAATAGCAGAAAATTTCCCAAACAAGGTAAAAGATACTGAAGTTCAGTTAAGCGAGGCATATAGAACCCCAATGATCCATAACCCAAAGAAAAACACACACAGGCATATAATAGTCAAGATCCCAGATATCCAGCAAAAGAACACAATATTAAAAGCTGCTAGAGAAATGAAACAGATCACCTAT
>PVLD010036739.1:0-10756 GCA_004027595.1 Dinomys branickii
CTATCTTATCTATAATTTGGTATTTCCTTTAATGTTTTTGTGTTAACTAATGTGAAGATAACTATGTAATACAACATCCAGTTCTAATTCCCTACTATATTCTGTATAACTTTGTATTTTCTGTATTGTTTATGGCTTTTCTGGTTCATATGTCTCCATTCTTTTGTCTTTAAAATAAAATTTAAAAAAAATAAATAAATAAAAAGCTGGAAATAAGATATAGCACTAAAATCTAAGTAAAAGCAGACTGAAACTGCTTTAAACTTGAGGATATAAGAAAAAAAACTGACAACTGAATAGATAACTTTGAAAAGTCAGAACACAAAGAGGTCTAAAATTAAATGAGAGAAGAAAGACTTTCAAATGAATGACGGGCTGGGGATATAGCTCAACGGCATAAGCCCTTGCCTGGCAAGCCTCAGGTCTTAAGTTCAAATCACTGTATCAAAAAACAAAACAAAATAAATGAATGACAAATTGTCAGTTTACATCTGAAGACCAACAGGGAAAGTCAAAGATTAATATCATCAGTATAATTACAGTGATTAACTTTACTTAGAATTATAAACTCATTAAAATATATCTTTTAAATTAATGCATGTTACCCATACAAAATAATGGGTTTCATTTTGGCACATTTGTAAATGTATACAATTTTGATAACTTTAGCTCATTTCTGTCCATTAATTCTGCTTTGTCAGCATTACTGCTTCAGAAATACTTAGGTTAGTAAAATATATCCACAGGCGTGTCTGTGTAGGTCATAGAGGCACAATACTGTGTACAATGTATACCCCTGGTACAGTGCTCTCCAGCACACTCTATGTTTGCCTCTCAGCTACCATTACCTGAGAAGTTTTCCCCCGCCATGCCCTTCCACCACGATGCCTCTGCCTTGGAGCTACCCAATCATGGACTAAAATTATGAGCAAACTTAACTTTTTCTCCTTTAAATTCTGAGTTTTTCATATCATGTCTCAGCAACAAGAAAGCCAGCTAGTACAGAAAATTGCTATAAGAGAAGCAGGTTTTTGGCTGTGACTCTATCTGTCCATGTTATTTAGGAGACTTTGGAACCAGTTTACGCAAGGAGTTTAGAAAGGTCTGGAGTAGCACGTTGGAGAAGACTTATAATGCTACAAGTAGAACCTGATGGGTGATTTTGGTAGTCGCAGCCAGGAAGAAAAAGTGTTGGCAGTAGTACTAAGGAACGTGTGTATTACACTCTGGTAAATATCATTCTGCATTTTGCTCATGTCTAGACACTTTTCAAGAGACTGAGATCAAGAATGAGACTCATTAATATGGTGGAAGAAATGTGCACGCAGCCCAAATCTGAGGTGTGGAATGAGTACCACGGGTTGCTTTTAGCCAGATTTATAGTGAGAATCAAGAGCAAAAAATTTTCTGCAGAGCAGAAAATTCTGAAAAACTTACATTTTTGCCCAGAATGACCCACAGGTCAAGTTTCAGCAATGGAGTTCAGAAAAATGTACTATAGACAGAAAATGATTCCAGATGAAAGGTACAAACTACAACACTGACAAGTAATATTTAAGGAAATCCAAAAAAACACAAAGGGGAGGAGCCTCTTTTCCTCCCTTACATTGTATGCAGGCTACCCTCCCCAGGGCGGGCGTGGCACTCACACTCCGAATCCCAGCATTAGACAAGGAACCAATCACAAACTCTAGATCCAGCTGCCTCCAGAAATGCCACCTCCATGACAGCATAATACTTTGGGGGACATCCAAACACAAACCATAACTTATGCCCATTCCCTGGAGAATATAATCACTCAGATCAAACTCTTGATAATCAGTTTCTTTGACAAAATTTCAGGAACTAATTGCTAGAGTTACAAGTGCTGTCCACACAGTAAGTAGGAAATATATTTTTCAAAGGGACCAAAAGCAGAGTGGAGCATCCTTGTCCCCCAAAGACTATAGGCCACCCCTTGTAAAAGTTGATATTCTGGCTGTATTACTGTAAGCTTCAAATGGCACCCAATAATGTATATGAGTTCCCCAAAGAAGAAATGAGGACATCTATAGCTTCCTTTACTGATAGGTAAAGAAATGAGTTTGTTAGTTAGATGTCTGATGACGATGTAATGAAAAATAGAAAACAGTATACTGTTAAAACTTGCTCTAAGGCTGTGAAGACATTTTAAGAAACCACCTATAATATGACAAACTAAGCTGGACTTTACTGACATTTCACTACTATTCTTTTCTTAAATCAATTTATTTAAAAGCCAAAATGCTCCTTCAAAAATATGCAATATTTGGAAAAGTAAAAAAAAAAATGGGAAAATATCTCAGGAAATAATAGACAGCAACCATGTGAGAAGTTTTGGAACTACAAACTAGTGAATGGTACCAATGTATCATTTTTGACAGCTATTTGTTTCACTTTCACTGAATCTTTAATCTTTCTCAAATCTCTTGAAGCTCTTGTCAATTCTTGAGCAGGGGCCAGTACTTCACCAACACCACATCAAACAAGAGACAACGATCATTAACAAAGAATCAATTTTTGACAATCAAAATTCGTAAAGCATACAGAGAAACATCTTCATTTCTTGACTATTTTTGTGGACACCTCATTGGTTTTCATGGCACTGCTTTTAGGCATCATCCATATCTTGTAACAAATTTTTTAATTTCTGCATCTAAGTTGTATTTCAGTTATACAAACCAAAGGTGTGACAGAGTTTTCCCTAAATTTTCTCTCCATTGTGTTCCTTCATGACTTGAGCCTCTTAAACCATAGCAATGTCATTCAGTCTTCTGTATTACTGTGTATCCATAAGAATTTGAAGAAAAATTTTGTAGACCTTGTTAAGGAACTGACTGGGATCTGAAAACATGTGCATTATTTTAACAAATAAATATTGAGTGTCTGTTCTTTGCAATGCACTTTGTGAGATGCTGGTTGAATTTTTCCTTTTGTTTTCTACCAAAAAGAATAATGTAAATGGTATTATCCAGAAAATTTCACAAGTTTAGCTTTTCCTTATTAGTTTATTCTCTCAAGCAAATGTATTTATTGATTCATTTATTTGTTCATAAGCAATAGACCAGTAGAATATTCAATCTATTTAGGCTGGATCCACTGGAATAACTTAAACTTTATGTACTTTAATTTCCTTATCTCTAAAGTGTGGATGACAGCAAGAACACTATATTATTGGGCTGCTGTCACTATTAAATAAGTTTATAAATCTGAAATATTTCCAGTTGAATCTGGCACCACAAATTAGTTTTGTTGCCTATGTACGTATGTACATATTGATGAAACAATTCATTTGTTTTCGCCAAAGACCTCTGAGAAGCATTATATGTGGTACTCCACTAAAGAGTCCACTAAAGTAGTGATGTTCTGTGAGGGAAATATAAGCTGGGTACACTGAGATTTTTTTAAAAGAAAAAGAAAAATCATAGCAAAGAAAAATGAAAATGATGCATTTCTACCACTTCACAGATTGACAGGAAAATAAATACATTGGTTTTCTTGCCATATACAAATTTTCCAGAGAGCTGTGAGAGCTACAAGAAGATTCACATGTTGGAGTAATTCCATGAAAGGAAAAAGAAGAGGAAACAGGTCTTCCTAGAGCTTTTCCAATTTTCTTTTCTCACTGAGTAATTTTCATTGCCAACATCCTTGCCTGTTTCAAAACCTGACTTTTCTGAGACCTGACAAGAAACCAGATCCCACACACAGTGCTATTGTGTTCTATTTTAATCACTTGATTTATATTCTACATGCTGTCAAGCTAGAGCATGGAAACCAAAACTAACACCAAGGTGCCTTTAAATAAAATCTCATCTTCACAGCTCTCACTATAATGTAGTTGTTCAAAGAATGGCTTTGGAATTACACAAGGAATTCTGAGTGGTGAATCTGCTCATTGCTAGCTGGGGAAATTATTTAAGCTGTCTGAGTCTTGATTCCTTCACCTATAAAATGGAAATGTTAACATCTACCTCACAAAGCTATTATAAAGGATGAATGAGTAGTAAAGTAGATCTATGATAGACACATAAATGTTCAATAAATGTTTACAATCCCCATAATATTAGCGCAACAAATGAGATGCTTGGAGAAGACTATTCAGGCCACTGGCTGTGAATCTACTAGGATCAGACTGAAAAGGAACCATGATAGTCTACAGCTACCCTGGAAAAGTAAAATTGAGTAATGATCATGAGAGATTGGATCAGCATAGAAAGCCTAAATTAGTCATTGGGAACCAAACTATCTATGCCCTCATGTGCCTGTACTATCCAGAAATTACCACATTCCTCCCTCATTTCAATTTCGTTTATAAAAGCCACCATAAAGTCAAATTCCAGATTCTTCACTGACTCTGTGATAGCTATACTCAGAAATGCATCATCAGCCTTAGAATACACTAAGATCAGATAGTATAATATCCTGTTTTATTCTGTTGACTAGTCATATTAGAGCTTCAAGGTCTGTAGCACTGTTTGCTAAAACATATTTGTAGCAAAATCGCAGTGAGCAATCAGACCACTACAATGTTATTGATGTATGCCTGAATATGAGATGCTTAAAATTTTAAATAATTATCTTTCTGCATGTTATGTTGTACACCTTCCTGACTGAGGCTTTAATTTATCTATTACTTAATATTAAAACAAGCACACTACACAAGAGATATGTACCTTACATTGAGGCAAAACTAGAACTTACATTATTGAACATTGCGTGACATACCTCAGGCAAAGAAAAATCAAAATCTTGAATTTCTTTACCATTCTTAGTTTTATTACAGATATTTGTTTTGCTCTACTTCATTCCTTTGGCTTTTAAAGACATTCATAAATTGAACTTAGAGAAATAAATCTCAAGGCAAAGAAATTTATACTAATTTTCTTTAATTCCAATTAGGTAGAGCACCAAGAGTCTTAGCACATGCTTCATATATTAACCTGTATTCCAAAAATTTGTCAGCATACGTGGTATAAAAAATCTGAACTCAAGTTTGGGCATAGATCTACACAGTTGTTCTTAAAGTTAGTAACCTTCCGAATCATCAATTATGATAGTTTAAGCTATCAGAATCTCATTTATGGCACCAGCCTGATGATTTCTATTCAGAGGTCTGAGGTAGGTAGGTGTATTACTCAGTTCTGTCATCCCTGAGACACAATGCCTAACATGCACGACCTAAAGGAGAGTCTAACTAGTTTATGATTGCTGTATGTATTTAGCTGAATCCCTGGCAAAGATATCATGGCAGAGGGCTTGGCAGAGCAAAGCTGTTTGGTTTATGGCTGCTGTGAAGAAGTGTAGGGAAAGAATGCCAGAGCAGTAGCGCTGACGAACTAGACATAGAGGGTTACGTCTCCATCACCCACTTAGAAACACCTAGAAAGGTGTTCCATCAATCTCCAGGGTAAAGCTCAAATGTAATCAGCTGAAACTGCACTCTAACCTCCACATTCCGTCCATTTTCAAATCTGTACCCACATACATCTCCTTAAACCCTATCTAATCCCCAGATAAAGAAATCAACAAGTTAATAATTGTACTTAACATAATACAACTATCCTTCTTGCAACTAGAATTGCAGTGGTAGTCCCTTTCCCAAAGTCTCAACAGTTCCGGTATTTCTCCGAAGTCAAAGTCAAAGTCTTTTTTGAGACTCGGGGCAAACTTCTCTGTGAGCTGCTGTAAAAATCAAAAAAGGTACATAATCTCAATATGCAGTGGCACAGGGTAAAGACTACCATTTGCAAAGGAAGGACTACTGGGATAAAAAAGAATGGAACCAAAACTCAGTAGGGCAAACATTAAGCCCTCTAGCTCCGTATCCAGCATCCAAGGCAGATATTGGAAAAAAAGTGAGTTCAGGGCTCAGCAGCCACACCCCTATGATCTTGCCCGTTGCTGCCCCCACCCCTCCCTCTGTATGTCTTCACTCATGGCCTATTCCACAGCAGACATTCCACATTCCTGGTGTGCCAACATTTTGAGGTCTATATTTCACTTTTGGCTTCTGTGCCATGGCTTCATGTGCTGTCCTCACAGAGGTACCTTTCCTGGCTTTCAAGGCCTTCCTTTGAAATCTGGGTGAAATCTGACCCAACCTCTTATACTTAACATGCTAGTAAAGGGTTGGGGATATAGCTCAGTGGAATAAGCACTTGCCTAGCAAGCGCAGGGTCCTGAGTTCGATCCCCAGTACCACAAAAAAAAAAAAAAAAAAAAACATGCTAGTAAAATCAGCATCATGTGGATGACATCCTGCTGTCAGGGGCAGTAGCCAGGTCTACTTAGACAATGTTTTAAGTGGACTCTAAAGGGCTTTTGGCTGAGCATGGTCAGATGAGTCCTGGGGATCTAATGCCCTAGTAAACCATTCTTCAGCAGGAGTTCCAGGGACTCTCTTCTTAAATTAAATTTTGGTGATTTTCCACCCTTGTTTCAGAGCAATAAGGCCAGCCATACCCACCCACTCAAGCCTAATAGTTTGCTCCACCAATCCCAGGGTCAGATGCCACAGTTGTGAATTTGAATTTTTACCTTAAATCACACAGTTGTTTCAACAAATGTCCTGGTTAATGATCCTGGTGCAGTTAATTTGTGGATCACAATTTAATCAGCAGATTAAAGTATGTATAAGCCATTTATGGACAACACACAAGAAATGGAAGTTATTCTAAGTTATTCTAACATACTACCATAAAAGGCCTCAAACTTGCATATTAAGACTGTTCCAATTTCAAGAATATTTAAATGTTAGGTCCTCACAAGTTAGTTTTCCTCAGTTTCAATGAGAATCACTACTATCTCATTTGAAAGTAAGTGATTCGTTTCTTAGTATTACTTATTCATGTTGATGTAGTTGCTTTAAATGAACCCAAATCTCCTCAATCGTTTTCTAAAAACTGTCTATGCTTTCTACATCTTTGACTGCTACTGAGAAGGAAGTGATGTCTAGTGCATTTCAAAGACATTTTCATACATGCAACCAATGGCTCTTTAAAGAACTTCTAGTAAATTTAAAGTACATTTTACTTTGAATTTTGCTTCTTTGATTCCTTGCCATTTTCATACTGTTTGAATTCTCTGGAGCCTTTCCACTCAGTTGTTTAATGATATTCCAGGATGAGCCCCCTACAGCTTCAAAGTAGGCCATGAAGAAAATCTAAATTTGGATGTGATAAATACATACCTAATAAGCTGACATAAAAAATTACAAGCATCTATGCTTCATGTAGAATGGTCAGAGAACAAGTGTGGAAAATGGGTTTTACCTCCAAGCTAATTCCAATTTATTAATATTGGCTTACCACCCCCAAATTTTGTTACAACAAATTATGAACCAAAATTTCCAAGAAATATTTCAACCTGAAGAATAGTAACTCAGTGGAAAACAAGATAGTACTTTAATTTTAGTTATGCGAATGCCAAAGATATCACATCAAGGTATGCAACAAAGCTGTACTTGAAATATCCAGCTTAGCACAGGTGGAATGTAGGTAAAGTCACTTCCTTCTGTGGGTACCTCAGATATTTAGATATAGCAGTAACGGCTCTATAGTCTTAAGTACATAAATCTTAAGGAATGTCCAATAGCCAAGCAGGTTTCAATATGTGTTATTCTAACACATGGATGTGAAAATATAAATACTTGGTTCTTCCTTTCTGTCCACAATACATGATCCTAGCCAAATCACAATTCTCTCCTCCTACAAAACTATATTAAGTGTAGCAAATAAAAATATGCTAAACTTAGTGAAAAGTTGGAAAATTATAAAAAAAAGAACCCAGAAAGTCTTATAACTGAGCAATAATTCCAGTGAATATATGACTCATTCTCCTTCAGCTTGGTGCATTACTGTTTATTTGACTTGAGAAACTTGAGTTTGTTTTTCTTTCTGAAGAAGAAACACCTCAGAATGTAGGAAAACTGTGATGACACAGCCCTGATGATGTAGTTTTAGTTATGCAAGACAAGAACCACTCATTGCCAAAATAAGTTGACTCTAAACAACTTATCTCTACATACTTTATTTTCCTTCACTATGCCTTCAAATTCTAAGCACAATTCATGTAACATAGTGAGTGTTCAAAAAATATTAGTCCTCATGCTGGGGATATAGCTCAGTGGAATAAGTACTTGCCTTGCAAGTGCAGGGTTCTGAGTTTGATCCCCAGTACCGCCAAAAAATAAATAAATAAATATTAGTCCTTATGTTGGTCATAATTGTTTCTAACTTGATTCTGAACAACTTTCTTTTAAAAGATGAGTATCAAGAAAGACAACATGTACTTGGGTTTGGGGAGTGCCATAAAAGAACAGAGGCCAGGACAAGATAAACAATTCAAAGAGGGGTTTCCCAAAACAAGCTCTAATTACAACATTGAGTTCCTAAGCCTCTACAGAATTTGTCCATGACTAATTAGCTTTTGACATCTATGCCTCTCTTCTCAACTTACCGGTAGGGAATATTCTTTTTTTTTTTATTTTTTTATATTTTATTTTTAAAAACATAAAAGCACAAAAACATATTAACAAACAGACACAAATTAGCATAAAAAATAGTACAATCAAAACTGATGTACAGACAAGGTGACATGGACTCCAGAGTGGTTGCTGCTTTACCTATTGATAACTTCGAAGTGTATATATATAAACCCAGATACAGACATGCAAAATTGGTCAGACAATTAATCCTCTCAACAACAGAAAAACACAAAAAACCAAAAACCAAAGACAAAAAAAAAAAAAAACCAACAACAATTCCTGCTTTGCATATTGATATCTTCAAAGTGTGTTCAGGATAACACATACAGACATACAAGATTGATGAAATAACCCGTCATCAATTATTCCTTAGCATTAAGTGATATAATACAATAGTAGAACCAAGTTAGCCCTCCTGCATATATGTATACACATATATATATACATACATTTTTGCCTCTTTCTTTTCTCCTTTCCCTTGTCCCATCTGTTCTTTGTTTTTGAACAGATTTCCTTCATGTCTCTTAGTTTATATTCCCACCCTCAGGTTCTTAAAACAGTGATACAATACGCTGCCTGCACATGTACCACTGATTTATTTCACTTATGAGTATGGACTCCAGTTTTGACCACTTGCCTACAAAGTCCCCAAAACTGTCTTTCTTTATAGCTGAATAATATTCCATTATATAAAAATGCCACAATTTTTTAATCCTGTCTTCTGTGGATGGACACTTGGGTTGCTTCCACATTTTAGCTATTACATATTGTGCTGCTATAAACATGGGTGCACATATATCAGAGTGATATGATGTTTTCAGATCTTCTGGGAAAATACCCAGAAGAGGAATAGCTGGTTTGAATGGAACCTCTAGACCTAGTTTGCTGAGAAATCTCCAAACGGCTCTGCACAGTGGTTGCACCAGTCTGCATTCCCACCAGCAGTGTAATAAAGTCCCTATTTCTCCACAGCCTCGCCAGCATTTGTTATTGAATGACTTTTTCATACTGGCCATTCTTACTGGGGTGAGATGAAATCTCGATGTTGTTTTTATTTGCATTTCTCGAATGACTAAGGATGTGGAACATTTCCTTACATATTTATTTGCCATTTGTATTTCTTTATCTGAGAAGTATGTATTCATCTCAGATGCCCATTTCTGGATTGGGTCTTTGAATTTGAACAGGTACATGTTTTTTAATTCTTTGTATGTTCTAGATAGAAGACCTTTGTCTGAGGGACAGCCAGCTAGCATTTTTTCCCAATTTGTAGGGTTTCTTTTTACTTTGCTGGTGATTTCTTTAGATGTACAAAAACTTTTCAGTAGAATGAGGTCCCAATTATTGATTCTTTGAAGTGTGTCCCTTGCAGTTTCATTTTTGTTCATGAACTCTCTGCCTACTCCTATGTCTTCAAGAGATTACTTACTCTTCCAATAGATTTAGAGTTTCTGTTTTAATATTGAGGTCTGTGATCCATTTTGACCTGAGTTTGGTGCATGGTGATAGACTGGGGTCTATTTTCAGTTTTTGGCAAGAGGCAAGCCAGTTTTTCCAGCACCATTTATTAAACAGGCTTTCTTTGTTCCAGTGGGTTTGGTTGACCCCTTTTTCAAATATTAGGTAGCTGAGTGAGTTTTTCGTTATGCTTGCATCTTCCAGTCTGTTCCATTGATCCTCAGGTCTGTTTTTTAGCCAGTACAAGCTTGATTTTATTACAGTAGCTTTGTAGTATAATTTCAGGTCAGGGATTGTGATTCCACCTGACTTGTCCTTATTGTCCAGGATTGCTTTTGCTATTCTGGGTCTCTTCTGGTTCCAGATGAATTTGAGGCATATTTTCTCTAGATCTGTGAGGTATGCTAACGGTAGTTTAATGGGAATTGCATTGAATCTGTACAACAGTTTTCGTAGTATGGCCATTTTTACAATGTTAGTTCTTCCTAACCATGAGCAGGGTCTGTTTTCCCATTTATTGAAATCCTCTTCAATCTCCTTTTTCAGAGTACTGTAGTTTTCACGGAATAAATCTTTCACATTCTTTGTTAGATTGATTCCTAAGTATTTCAGTTTCTTGGTTGCTATTGTAAAGGGTATGGTTTCCTCAATTTCTCTCTCAGTCTGTTTGTTGTTCGTGTACAGGAATGCTATTGAGTTTTGGGTGTTGACTTTGTATCCGGCTACGTTGCTGAATTTGTCAATTAATTCCAGGAGTTTTCTTGTGGAGTTTTTGGGGTCCTCCATGTATAG
>PVLD010036740.1:0-10759 GCA_004027595.1 Dinomys branickii
CCCAGACCTCCTGGCCTCCCGCGTCAGGGTCCCAAGCCTGAGATAGAGGGTCCCCGCCCACCGTGTTGGGAGCCCCAGACCTCCTGGCCTCCCGCGTCAGGGTCCCAAGCCTGAGATAGAGGGTCCCCGCCCCACCTTCCAGCTCCTGCTCTTCCTTTTCTTTTTCCTCTGTCTCTCTTTCTTCCTAACAGTGAATATTGCAGCCAGGGCTGGAGGCACGATCAGAATTGAAGGTGTGCTCGAGGTTGGCAGAAAGACGTGGTGGTTTTCCTGCCCCCCCCTCCCTCCCCCTTTTCCGCTCCCCTTCTCCATTCTCCCCTCGTTCTCCTCCCCTCACCCTCCTCCCGCTGACCCGACAGGAATATGAAGATCAGAAAGATCTCCTTTTAGACTCTTTTTAGCAGTAACACAGAGCTGAGATCCTGAGTAGAAGAAATAAAGGCATTTGCAGGTGTAGGTGGAGCCGATAGTATTGGGCTGAGGGCATTTAACAGCTGTGTGAGGAGTCAGACACAGAGCTAAGCAGCGCTTCATTCATACTTGGGCAAGAAGGCGCCTACCTGGGAGCTTCAGTGAGCCCTGCCTGGCCTTTGTCCCATTGCACCCCTTCCTTCCCACGGGGTACATGTCAGTGGAGCCAAGGGGATTTGCCCACCCGGAGCTGGTACGGCTGGCCCCCCTCCGAGATCTTCCCCAACAGTGATGGTAGCCACTGCGTGTGGCTATTTACATTTCCATTAATTGATATACACTAATAACAAAGTCCAATCCCTGTAGCCTTTCAGGTGATCTGTAGGCACATGTAGGTGGTAGTTGTCTTACTAGATAGTGCAGACAGTGTTTCCATGAGCACAGAAAATTCTGTGGAGCAGTGCTGTGACTTTGCTCCCAAATCTTAGATCCCAGAATTCTCTGGCTCAGCATCTGTGTCGTGGGCTCATGGGAAGCCTCTTTCCTGAGTTTGTCCTCCTAATGGTGGACTGCTTTGCTGGGGCCTGACGGGGGCTCAGGGATGACTCTACAGGGTCGAGGAGGAGAGAGTGGGCAGAGTTTGCATGGCCACTTGGGCACACAGAGTGCCTGGAGGTATGGGGTGGAGCTTGGCTGGACCCAAGGAGAGGTGGTCCTGGGGCCCAGGAGGTAGGGGCTTCCTTCCTGTGATGCAGGACCCTCCCAGGGCTCTGAGAATTTAAATCTCCGTCTGATTGTCCAGACCTTTATGTTAATATATTTGTCAAAGCAAGAGTGTAGCGTATCTTTTACATGCCAGTTTTGTTTCTTGATTTATAGCATTTAAATATCTAGTTTTGTGATTTTACCACAGACTTTGCAGGGGAGATCATAGGCCTGGAGCTGTACAGAGCATATGGACAAGATTGTTGATTTATAGAAGACAGATTTCTTGAACAAAAGGCATTTGTTCAAGAGAAAGAAGCAAGTTTCCCGGCATATAGGAGCATCCATAGACATAAAGCCAGATCCTTTCTGCCTTGAATTTTACTACATTGCATCAACTGCATCGGTTACACACTGGTAAAATTAGAGATAGTCGCACAGTTGTAGTGTGTGGCTTCTTGGTTATTGAAAAGATAATTCCTCTTGAATGGGTAGTTTATTTGTATTTAGAGAAGATACAATCTGTTCCCCTTAGATACATTTTTAGGATTAAAAATTATTGACAAGTATTTATTAATGCATGGTACTGACATTAATAATTGGAAAGCTGAGTGTGGCGATGCACACCTTTAATCCCAGGACTCGGGAGGCTGAGGCAGGAGGACTGTAAGTTCAAGCCCAGTCTGGGCAATTTAGCAAAATCCTGTCTCAAAAAAATTGAAAAGCACTGGGGATCTAGCTCAGTGCAGAGGCCTTGAGTTCAATCCATAGCAGCACAAAATCAATTGGCAAACATGATTTGAGGCACAAATAATCATACCAGAGACACAATTTTGCCGGAGCTCTAATTCAGATCTGATCCGCGTTGCAGCTGGAATACTTTATGATTCAAGCCTTGAATCAGAAGACGAGTGAAAAAATGAAGAAGAGGAACATAAGCGGCCCCTTTCACGGGATCGGAGCGCCGCAGCTCGGGCAGCCAGGTGTGTAGGCCGTTGGTAGGTGTTTGTCATAAATCATTCCCGGGCCAGGGAGACCGCTCGGCGGCGTAGCGCCTGCCTGGCAAGTGCGAAGTCCTGAGCTCAACTCCCCGTCCCTAAATAAACAAATAATAGATCATTTCTCTCAGGTCTTAGAACCACTTTGTCCAGTCTGAGCATGCCCAGAGCTCACTCACCCAACGTTCTTACTCAGTGAGTTTGAGCCCAAGTTGGGCTATGTCGTAAGACCCTGCCCTGCCTGCGCCCGCTAAAGCCGGGCGCTTGAACTCAGGAGGTTGAGGCATGAGGCAGCATAGACCCTGTCTCAAAATAAATATTTTAAAAGGGTGGGTGGCTGTAGTTCAGTGGTAGAGGACTTACCTAGCATGGGAGGGGGCTGGGTTCAATCCCTGATACCACACACACACACACGCACACACACACAGCACACACTTGATAGCACAGTATGATGACTATAGTTTACAACAGCGTATTATGTGGGTTTTTTACGAGTTTTATGAAGAGCTGAAAGAGAATAGTTTAAAGGCTCCAAATATAAAGAAATGAGATGAAAAATGCTAGTTCCTGGTTTGGTTATTACCCATTGGACATATGTATTGGATAATCACACTGTACCCCATAAGTGTGCAGAATTCTTACATGTCAATTAAAAGGAAATGTTTAAAAAGTAGGCATGTGATAAGTATTTGTTGAACGCATAAATATAAATAAAACCCAGGAAAATATAAATTCAAGCGGGAAGCCATCTCCAGACTTTAAAAACCTCAGATATGCACGGCTTGAACTTTGTGCTTGGCAGGATGCCAGGGGGGCCAGGGTCTCTTATAGCCCTGGAGCATTAAGTAATTTCTGAGCTGGAAGATGGGAGAGGAACTCCTAAGTAAATAAGGTGGTTCATACTGAGCCAGGGGAGAAAACATACCAGCTCCTCAGAGAATGTGCAAGGTCCCACGTCCCCTGGCACTAGAGGAAGCTGCCCTGGGCGTGTCCCGCGGGCACTCGGTCTGGGGGACAGGGTCCCTACGTGGCCACACAGCAGGCGCTGTCCCTGCGTTCACAGGGCTGCTTCGTGTTGCTTCTTGGCCTCCCTCCTCCTTGAATAATTCCTGCCCTCCTCCTCCCTCTCCTCCGCCTCCTCTGCCTCCTGCTCCTTCCCTCTCCCTCTGGAGATGGAGCCCAGGGACTCTCTGCCACAGTGATGTTCTCAGCCCTTTATTAGTATTTACTTGGACACAAGTTCTAGTTGTCTACGTGAAACTGAAACTTGTGATCTTCTGGCGTTAGCCTGTCTCATGCTGAGGTTACAGGCATGTGCCAGCACCCCTGGCTTCTTTGGGTGGGGGACAGTACTACAAGCTGAACCCAGGGCCTTCATGTTGAGCTATATCCCAAGCCATTTTTTATTTTTTATTTGTTATTTTTTGTGATGGTGTTTTGCTATATAGCCCAGGCTGACCTGGAACTAACCTCCTGCCTCAGCCTCCTGAGCACTGGGACCACAGGTATGTGCCACCATGCCCCCCAGCCCCTTTTTAATTTTTATTTTGAGACAGGATCTTGCTAAGTCCCTAATTGCCCAGGCTGAGCTTGAACTTGTGATCCTCCTGCCTCAGCCTCCCAGAGTGCTGGGACAACAGGTCTGTGCTGCCATGCCTGGCTCACAGGGCTGTATGGGAAAAACACTAAACCAACCGAGGGCCCAGGTTGAGCCGGTCTGGGCAGTTCTCTGTGGCTGACTTGTTCTAAGGACCCATCAGATGCTTCTCAGCACCTCAGGCTCTGTGAAGGTCCCAGGAGCAGCAGAAGAGAGGATGGGTTGGGTGCAGTGCAGGGAGCTCAGAGCCCTTTGGTACCTGTCTCAAGCCTGGGCTTTTGCTTTGGAATAAAGGATTTTTGGTTTTGCTAAAATTTGAACTCTAGTGATTCAGACAACTGCCTGTCATGGTTACCCTTTACTTCCCTCAGCTGGGCCTTGAAGGCAGATATTGGAAGCTGGGGTCTGTGATGTGAGACAGGAACTGATGGGGAAACTCGCTTTGTGGGAGGTCAGACCAGTGAGCAGAAGGTGCCCGCCTCCTTTGGAAACGAGGGAGCTGAGGGAACACTTTTCTGAGGTGTGCTGAGCAGGAAAAGCTACTCTGGAAAGCATATTGTTGTAGCAGGAAGAAAACAACCAAATCAAAGTAAAATGGGCATGGTGCTTTCAAATACTGCAATCCCAGAGGTCAGGGATGATGCTGAGAAGCTGGAGCATTTCAACAGTGTAGCCCTGGACCTTGCTTCCGCCATGGCAGAAAGCGCTTCAGGTGTGAAGTTGGATTCTTCAAACTTACTCAGTACTTTGTTTGAATGTCTTCTCTGGGAGAAGTAAACAATGACGGATTACCAAAACCTTTAAGTTCAGCATTTGGAAAAAAAAAAAAGGACACAAAATTTTTCCACAGGGCAGGATAGTACATGCCTATAATCCCAGCACTTGGGAGGCTGGGGCAGGAGGATCATTGTGAGTTTGAGACCAGCCTGGGGTACAAAGTGAGCTCAAGGTCACTGCATACAAGACCCTGTCTCAAAAAAAAAAAAAAAAATTCAGCATTTCAGGTAATCATTTAGTTTAGAGTGCACAGATAATGAGAAATGTTGTTTTATTATTTTATTGCTCTTTATGTCAGGAGTTTGTTTCATTTGCAGTATAAAATATAAACACCGTATTCATGCCTATCTGTGTCACACACTCCCTGAAGAATCAGTTTGCATATGTGGACTAAGCTGTCCAAAATTATTAGTTCTGTAGGTTAAAAAATGGTCAAATACTGGCCTTTTCTTATGGCTTGACCTAATACGTAAAAATATTCTACTGCATTTAAAGTAAATCTGAAATAATTGGGTCTATAGACCTAAAAAAGCAGTTTATTATTTTTATTTTCTTTTTTATTTGAATATTAATTTGTAGCCAGGGCACACACGCCTGTAATCCCAGCACTTGGAAAGTTGAAGCAGGTGAATCATTCCAAGATTGAGGCCCTATAAGAGAAACCGTGTGATATTTAAGCCCGTGTGTCTCATTTGTTTCACTTATTGTCATAGTCTTGAGGTGTAGCCCTTTACCCACAAATGACTCCAGTTCAT
This sequence comes from Dinomys branickii, assembly GCA_004027595.1. Lineage (NCBI taxonomy): Eukaryota > Metazoa > Chordata > Mammalia > Rodentia > Dinomyidae > Dinomys > Dinomys branickii. Next base: position 5,244 of record PVLD010036740.1, read on the forward strand.
CCGTTTTTGTGGCTGAGTAGTACTCCCTGGTGTGTAAATACTATCTTTTCTTTATCTGTTCATCTGCTGGTAGACATACGGGCTGCCTCCAAGATGAAGCCGTTATGAGTTGTGTTACAGTAAATGTGGGTATGCATGGATCACTGTCCTATGATGCCTGTGACTCTTTTGGGAAATTTTCTTTTTTGAAACAGAAAAGATGCCTGTCTTAAAGGCTGAAGCCTCACATTATAACTCGGACCTAAACAACTTGCTGTTCTGCTGCCAGTGCGTGGACGTGGTGTTCTACCACCCCGACCTGCAGGAGGTCGCGCAGGCCCACAAGATTGTGCTCTGTGCCGTCAGCCATGTGTTCATGCTGCTGTTCAGCGTCAAGAGCGCGGCCGACGTCCAGGACCCGAGCATCATTCAGGCCGCGCAGGACCTCTTCGCAGTGAACCGGGACTCGGCTGCGGCGCCGGGCACAGGCCGCGCCTCCCCGGGCAACCCACCGCTGCGCGTGGTCGTCAAGGACGCGCTCTTCTGCTCTTGCCTGTCCTACATCCTGCGCTTCATTTACTCAGGTAGCTCGTTGCATGCCCAGTGACACGCTCAGCATGAGTGTGCTGCGCCCCCGGCTTTCTGCCTGCCTTAGAGATTCTTTTTTAACTAAATTTTTAAGTGGTGATAAAATGCAGGTAACTGCAACTATCTTGACCATTTTAAACTGTACGCTCAGGTGTATTAAATACGTGCATAGGGTTGTACGTTGGACACTTACAGCCATCTCGGTGACTTCCTATTGTGTGAACATGAAACTCTGTGCCTCCAGCCTCTGACACCCCCCTTCCTGCTTTTGATCTGTGATTTGGTCTACCCTTCTTATGGGACTGAGGACTGAACGTGATGGGCCTTTTCACATTTGTTTTGTTTTGTTTTAAGGCAGGGTCTTGCTAAGTTACTGAGCTGCCAGGCTTGGCCCGAGCTTGCGATCTCCTCAGCCTCCGAGAGGCTTGTGCCATCACAGCTGGCTGTGATGACCACTCTTAAGTGGCTCGTGGAGATGTAGACCTACCTATCTGCCCTTGTTTGATTTAACAGTCATTGGTGGTGTAGTAGTTGGCATAGTTGCCTTCCTTTTCTGATTTATTTCACATGGCATCGTTGTATATCTGTTACATTTCATTCCTTTTTAAGGCTGAGTAATATCCCACTGTGTGGCCAGGCATAGTGGTGCTCGCCTGTAATCCCAACATTCGGGAGGCTGAGGCAGGATGATTGTCTAGAGTTCAAGACCAGCCTGGGCTACAAAGTGAGCTCAAGACCAGCCTGAACTGCATAGCAAGATCCTGTCTCAAAAAGGAAAAAAAAAAAATCCCACTGTGTATGTCCTACCCTATTATCCATTCATCCCCTTTGGATCTGGATCGCTTCCAGTGTTTATTTTCTATTTTTTTTCCCCAGTGTTTAAACTATTGTGAATAATTCTGCTACCGTAGTAGCATGGTTATAAATGTATTCCTTTTGCGACTTTGCTTTCTTTTTTGTGTATATCCAGAAGACCTTGTAGGTCATATGGTAACTGAATTTTTAATTTTTGGGTTTTTTTGGTACCGGGAATCAAACTTACGATCCTGTGCTTGCCAGGCAGGCGCTGTGTGCTCAGCTATGTCCCTGGTCCCAAATTTTTATTTTTAAGGAACTTCCATACTCTTTTCTATAGTGGCTTTCCCATTTTACATCGCTACCACGTTCTGCGCACGGGGTTCCACGTTGTGCGTATCTTCGTCCACAGTTGTGAGTTTCTGCTTTTTGTAGTTGCCACTTTAATGAATCTTAAGAGGCTAATCTCACTGTAGTTCTGACTCGCAGTTCCATGATGACCATGATGTTGAGCATCTCTTCTTACACTTCCTGTGCTTTGGTTTTAAAACTATTTTGAAGTATATTCATATTTTATTTTTTAAAAAATCCCAAGTATGAAACAGTTGGTTGTCTGTTTAAAGAAAATTTTGCAAGTGCATATGAAGTCAGGCATCTATGCCTTAAAACCCAGCCATTCACTCTCTAGCTTGACACTTAATTTTGGAGGAAATTGCATTCGGTTAGAAACTGGCGATCAGTACGTTTAGTTAAGATCTGGTCAAACATGGCTATGACTGTCTTAGACTTTTTCTCGCATACTTGTCCGTATCTTTGTAAGATTCAGTTCACCGATTCTTTTTTCTTGTCCTTTTAAAACTCAATTACATTCTAACTAACAGAAGTTTCATCTGAGTCACTTTAGCAAATGAATCAATGGTCACACATTTCAGTGTCCCATATAAGAAGGGGAAATAATGGATATAAAATAATTTGGGGGGGTAATCATCTAAGTGTAAGTTTTCTGAAAACTTCCTCTCAATTTTCTTTTCCTGCTTGGAATAACGTTTTTGGATAGTTTTCATTTGAATGGTTGATGTTAAAAATAAGATTATTAACTTTTTCATATACAGTTGCAAAATTTTCTTTGAACTGACAGCAAATTCTATTTCATATTTAACTTTTTCATTTGGCCTGTGGCTACATGATTTTATTAGTTAAAATGTGAATTATAGTTTTGAAAAGTACAGTTGTAGCATGCGGATTTATATGGGTAAAAATATATGTATGTATATGGGAATGTAGCTATATCTTTACCTATATCTAATGGAATGCGATGGTAGGTCTGTGAATATTCAGTTGGAACCCACTAAACAAGTTCACATCCAGCAGGTGCCTCCAGTAAGGCAGGTTTTGCTTGAGTTTCACTTACATTACAGAGCAGGTTCTGGTAGCTGAGGGCCATCATAGGAATAAACCAGACTGGTTGAGGACTACATGTAGTGGTATAGATTTTGATGTTTAAGTTTAGACTCTTACAGTTCAGAATTTGACATTAATATCGAGAAACTAAAATGTTTGCAGGTTAAAAGAAAAAATGATTTGAATGACACGTGTAGGAAACTGAAGGATGCATTTGATCTTTCAATGGTTTTGCTGCTAAAATTCTATGAGCTATTCAGCAAGTTTCCCGCAGTACGCATTCAGTCCTTTCAAAGGTGCAGGAACCCTCCAAAAGCTGGTGCAGCTTCTTGAATAGTATAACAGTAAAGTGCTGCTGTGACTGAACCTGCTTGACTTTCTCTTTGTGAGTGAATTTGTAAACTGCAAAATGAATGCATGTAGATGGGGAAAAGGGAGGGAGGGTGGAAGTTCTTGTACCCCAGGCCCATTGCCCAGTCAGTTATCTGTGACGAATTCTCACTGTTACTCTCCAAAAGAGTTAGTGCACTTCTCAACTTTGCTTGATGAAAATGTAGGACTTGGGAACTGCATTCTTGCGAAGATTGTAGGTAGTTTCCTGGTACTAGAGCAGAGAAGGGCAGCAGTGACGGTTTGCGTGGGAGGAAGGCAAGGCCTGTGGGAGCCATTCCCGCCATCCGTAGAAGCTGAGCTAGGGGATCCCCCATTACCGGGCATGGGGCTGGAACCCAGTCTCCCACATGTGCTGGGCGGATGCTCTCCACTGAGCTACACACCCAACCCACACCAGACTTTGAAAGAGCAGGCAAGACTGGAGACCCCATCATTTGGCCGCCAACCACAGGAAGGCCACACTGGGTTGGCGAGTGGTGTGGCCCATGTCGCTCGTCATAGCCTGCAGCAGTGCATTCAGACCTTGAGTTGCTACAAGGCACCTGGTGATCTTGTTCAGGTGCAGACTCAGATTCTGTAGGAAGCCTGGGCCAAGGCCTGCGAGTCTGTATTTTGAATGATCTCACAGTTTGGTGATTGACCCTGTGGGAAAAAGTGGGGATCCGCCACAGCCTGCAAGTTAGGGCTTGGAATTCAACTTGGAGGTCGAGGAGAGGAGAGGAACTCTGTTATCACTTAGGGCACAGAGTCATTGTGGGGTGAGCCACAAGGCCAACTGACGCTGGGCTGTTCACAGCTGGGGTTCTGTTGGGTCCCCTGCCAAAGTGGGGGAAGGTGGATGCTTAGCCACTGGGGAGAAACCAACTGAGCCAGAAGACAGGGATTTAGGAAGTAGGGAGGGAGATGGTTGGAGGGCGTGTGGAGAGCTTCTGGTCTACTTGAGCCACCCAGAGCTCCCTTTTCCCCAACGCTGAGGCTTCGCATTTCTGCTCTGGCCTCACCTGCTGCAGCCAAGGCAGGAGGTGCGGGTGTGACAGGTGCACGGCCCGACCTCAGGCTGGAGGAGATGCTGGAGCTGACTGAGGAGAAGGGGAGATAATTGGCTCTGTGGTACCTTGGCATAGTTCTTTAATTATCTGCCGAAGGTAACCTCTGAGTCCAGCCCAAGTTGTATATAATTCTGCTTAAAATGATATTAAAAGCGCATAAAATTTGCCAACAGAGGCAAACAAAAAAAGATCACTATTAAAAGCCATTATTAGCTGGGCATGGTGGTGCAGACCTGTAATCCTAGCACTTGGGAGGCTGAGGCAGGAGGACCGTTGCGAGTTTGAGACCAGTTCGGGCTACAAAGTGAGCTCAAGACCAGCCTGAACTGCATAGCAAGATCCTGTCTCAAAAAGACATAAAAATTTTAAAAATAAAAGTCACTATTAAAAGAAAATGTCCCGACTTCCGGGAAGATGGCGACCAGGTAGGCAGCAGAGAGAGAACCTCCCAGAGGATTACCACCCAAACAATGAAATATAGCAATATGAAGACAGAAATGAGGACTTCCGGGAAGAAGACGACCAGCCGAGAGAGCAAGTGCAGAGGGAAGAACGACTTAAGCTCCTGAACCCGACAGAGAACGCGCTTCTGGGACAAACTGCGCCAAACCGGGCAGCACTCCGGGATCCCGCTCAGAACCCCACCCCCGCAGCCAGCACTGCACAAACTGGAGCAACAGCGACCGGCCGGCGCGATTTCTGAGTCGGGGAAAAGCTCCATCCAGGGAAAAACATCTGAACGGCACTCCTGTTTGCACGATCACAGGGTGAGTTAAGTGCACGCTCTAACCGGTTTTTCCTGAATTGGGAAGAAGCTCAGCCCAGCGAGAGACATCAAAGCAGCTTCAAGGACTGCGGGATCTCCCGGGTGGGAAGACCTACTTAGGCGCCCCAACGGGTTTTGTGAGGGGGGAAGGAGCTCCACCCAGGGAGGAACACCTGAGTGGCCTATCTGCAAGAATCCTGGGGTGGCGAGCTGTTTATTCGTCCTGGCCAGGTCTTGGGGTAGGGAGTAGAAGCGGAAATCTCAGCAGACAGCTTAAGGGACATTCTCCCAAAGAGAAGTAACCATTGGAGCAGCCTCTGCAGCAGACCTTTGCCTGCTGAACTGTCTGTGGAATTTATAGCACCACATTTTGAATCTGATACCCAAAAATGGGAAAACAGAGGAACAAAACGCAGTCTCAAAACTCAACCCCACCCAGAACAAGTTTTGAATATGAAGATACAGGGGAACCAGGAAGCCTCATAACTTCAAGTTATGAAACGATTGCATCCGAAATAAAACAACTCCAACAGGCCATGAAAGAG
>PVLD010036741.1:0-10755 GCA_004027595.1 Dinomys branickii
TTTTTTGTCTTTTTGAGACGGGGTCTCGCTATGCAGTTCAGGGTGGCCTTGAGCTCACTTTATAGTCCAGGCTGAACCTTGAACTCGCAATGATCCTCCTGCCTCAGCCTCCCGAGTGCTGAGATTATAGGTGTGCGCCACCACACCTGGCTTCAGCATTAATTTTCAACTGATGTAATCAGATTGAAAATGGACATTTAGTCAGAGGAAGGGCTGTACAGCTGTGTAGCATCTAACAAATCTTGAGTAGAAAATAATTTATTTTAATGACTTTATTATTTTATGTTTTTGGTATCAGGAATTGAACTTCTGACCTTGCTCTTGCCAGGCAGGCGTTGTGCCACTGAGCTGTATCCCCAGCCCTTCAAGTTAATTTTTTATTTTTATTTATTTTGTCTTTCTGAGACAGGGTCCCACTATGCAGTTCAGGCCGGCCTTGAGTTCACTTTCTCGCCCAAGGTGGTCTCCAACTTGTGGTGATCCTCCTGCCTCAGCCTTCCACTATGGTTACAGGCGTGTGCCACTCTGCCTGGCTTCACCACCTTCTGGAGTTTGTTTTTAGAAATGCAATCCTACAATTGCTTCTGGTAACTAAGCAGTGGTTTCTTTTTTGTTTTGTACATTGGAGAAGGAATAAAAAAATGTAAAAGTATTTGTGACTGTCCCAAATCTGGAGAAAAATCTTTAAATTTATGCCACTATCCATGACAAAAGACCTTAAAAAGGAAAACCTTGATAGAAATATCAAGGTGAAAGCAACTCAAACAGTATAGTAAAAATACTTGGTGAAATTTGAAGAAAGCGATACTATGACTGTGGTGTTTTATTTTGCTTTTAAGAATAAATGTGAACTAGACACTGGGTTCCTGACAGGACTCTTGTTATACCATGAAAATGTCTACTAGGTTTGACTTGAGACTGGGATCACTGAAAAGCTAGCGACTGCACTAAGCATAGCTCCTGACCTGAGTTCAGGACGGTTGTGTTATTGTTTTGTACTTTGGGGTTTTTCCTTTGTCTTTCTTCTTCTTTTTGGCTATTCTTTTGCTGTAATTTATTTTGCAATCAGTAAGCTTTTATAACACTAATTTTGAAATGGAATAGTTAAAAATTTAGATGTGTCCTTGTGTACCTGTAATCCCTATGGAGGCTGGGGCTAGAGAACCACTTAAGGAGTTTCAGACCAGCCTAGGCAAAATAGTGAGATTGTTTGAAAAATAAAAAAAAATAAAAAAAAATAAAAAACCTCTTAAAGCGTTAGGCTGTAAATCTTGAAATCTTGGATTTTGCTTTTAGATTGCCATTCAGTATTTGAGTTTGTTAATTCGGGTAGTCTAGTTTCTGGTTACTGGTTATGTTGGCAGTAGTGTGTTGAGTATGAAGCGTTTTAAGTTCGTTTCCCCCTTTAAGCGGAGTGTACTATAAATGTAGTGTTGTGATGAGTTAAATACTGAGGCATTGGCGGGTTTTAAAACGATTTAAAGTTCAGTCTATTTTCTCCAGTCACATTTTTCTAGAGAGGATCCTAGTACTCATGATGAGTTTAGTGGGAATGGTTTCAAAGGATTCATGGCTTTGATACACTGATTAGTATTTTAAACTTTTAAATTTTAACCAGAGTTTGTGTTTTGCACATACTGGCTTTTCTAGTTGTGAACTGCTTATTGATCTTCTGTTTTGAAATTATGAAAGGTACCTTATTTACCCTGAGTGTTGTTTCCATACTTAATCTTCATGTTTCATAGCGATGAAAAGAACGTCAGAAAAAAAGACCTTTAGACAGTACTTATAACTTCCTGTACAGTGAAACTTTGCTTGACTTTCCGTTTCTTTCTGTTTTACTTAAAGGAATTTTTCCTCTTCCCATCAGGTTGAACACCTGTTTTTTCTCTAACTTCAAAAATGTATGCCCCTCCCTCCCACAGAATATCTACAAGTTAGGCAGATATCTTTTTTTCAGAAGCCATTTAAACTTTTACCTCAAAATTGCTAAGTAGATCTTTAAAAAATATGATTGAGATTTATATGATGATAAGGATCTATAAGACAAAATGTGAGGAGAAATGTGAAACATAGTAAAATTACATGTTCTCCAAATTACCTTCACATCCCTAGAGGGGTGTTTTTTTTTTTGTTTGTTTGTTTGTTTCAGGAATTGAACTCGGGACCTTGTGTTTGCCAGCCAAGTGCTGTGCCACCAAGCCTTTTCCCCCAGTCCCTGAGAATATTGTTAAAATGGGTATCTAGGTGTTTGTTGTCCCCCCTCATTTTATTATGTTTCTTAAATTTTATGTACTTACTGGTACTGAGGATTGAATCCAGGGCTTTTGAATTAAGATAAGACTCTCCTGCTTTAAATTTTTTTTAAGACAGGGTCTTGCTGAGTTGTCCAGACTGGGCTCAAACTTGTGATTGTCTTGTCTCAGGATCTCAGAGTGTACCATCACAACTGACTCCCTCTATTTTTACCAAGTTTGTATGTAGTAGTATTCAGTATAGCTCAACTTTTGGGTACTACAAATTTATAAACTGAGGCTTTCAGACTTTGGTTTTTTTTTGGTTTTGAAAGTGTTTCTTACTCATATTTTCTCCTAAAATCTTTGATTAAAAATGTTGAATCTAATCGACTTAGTGGTTTTGGTGAAGGACTCATTTTTATTTTTGCCAATTATGTATTAGTCAGATATCCCAATATCACTTAAAAAGTAGTCCATTCCTGACCAGCCTGGGCTACAAAGTGAGCTCAAGGCCAGCCAGAACTACATAGCGAGACCCTGTCTCCAAAAAAAAAGGAATCCTTTCCTCTCCTGTTCATAAAATTGTAAGTGACTCTCACGTATTACTGGAATCTGTGTCCTTTAAAGTGTCTTTTCTTTCCATTATCTTGATTATTTCAGTTTTAAGGTAAGTACGATATGGTAGGTATGGTATGGTCTTATCTGCCACCTCAGCCCCCAACCTAAAAGTTCCTTCTTTTTTTTCTTTTCTCTCCCCTCTCCCTTCTTCCCTTTTTCTTTCTCCTTTCCTCCCCTTCCCTCCTCTCTCCTCTCCTTTCCCCTCCTGTCTTTCTGAGACAGGGTCTTACTATGCAATTCAGGCTGGCCTTGAACTCACTTATTTAGCCCAGGCTGGCTTAGAACCTGGCAGTGAGCCTCCTGTGTGTTGGTGTTTTCTCTTTTTTTGGCCTTGTTTGAGACAGTTTCACTATATAGCTCAGGCTGGCCTTTGAACTCATTTTGTAGCCGAGTGGTGGTCTTGAACTCGCAGTGACCCTCCTGCCTCACCCTGTCAAGTGCTGGGATTAGGCATGTGCCACCACACCCGGCTTTCAGCTTTTGCTTCTGGCTTTTCTTTGTTTTTTCTTTGCAGTAGTGGGGATTGATCCCAGGACATCACACTGAACTATATATCCCCAGCATTTTTTTTTTTTTTTTTTTTTTGAGACATGGTCTTACTAAGTTCCCCAGGCTGGGCTTCAGTTTGCTGTCATCCTGCCTTAGTAGGTATTACAGGAGTGTACCACCATCCCCACGTAAAAGTATTTTTTTTTTTTTTTGATTTCTAAGACAGGGTCTCAGTAGCCCGAGGTTTGGTTTAGTTTGGGTTTTTTTTTTATCGAAAGTTTCTCTACTGAATGCTTGTTTTCTGTTTTGTTGTTTGAGATAGATTTTACTGTTTTTGTTCAGATTCTTTTTTCCCTCAATAACATATGTATGCGCCCTCAGTATTTTAGTGGCATTTCATTGATTGGTTAGCTTTAGGGGTGTTTTTACAGTATCAAAATTTAGACTATGATGTTTTACATTTTAAAAATTTTTATTAGGGTTTCAAAAATTCCTGTACATAGGTCTTGCACAGTTTTGAATTTTTTAAATTATTGTTGTGAGACTATCTTTTGTTTTATTTTACTTTTTTTTTTTTTTTTTTTTGGTACTGGGAATTGAACTCAGGACCTTGCACTTGCCAGGCAGGTGCTATGCCATTGAGCCACGTCCCTGGCCCCTATGTTGTGGACACTTAATGGCATAAAGCCTTCCTATACCATGTGGAGACAGATGTGGTTATTTTAAATTTTATCCTAACAAAACAAAGATTTCAGCAAAGATCTAGCCTTGTCATTTTGGATCTCTTGAGTAGATAGATAGGAACTCTTCATTCTGATAGCTTTCAAAGTATTACCTGTCTAGTATCAAGTGAACTGAATTTTATAGAGATCTGGCCATTAGAATTATCTTACCCCTAGGATTTACAGATTAGATTTGGGAGAGAAGAACCTTACAAGTTGCTCTTATAGTCCAAAACATTTTAAAGACTTATGTATAAGGTCTTTAGTACATCTGCTAATAGAAAGGTGTTAGCAATACGACATATAAAGCTGTGTATTTTCCTCTATATAGTTTGTGTAAAAGGTGCACTTCAACAAAGTGTCGGTACTGAAGTTTATGGTAGATGTTGTATAAGCACTTTCCTTGTGCAGGGGGTCCAACCTGTGGTCTCATGAAAGCTGGATAAGCACTGGTTTTTAGATATATTAAAAATGATTTTATTATGATGAGCAGAATTTTCAGGTGGCTTGATTCTGATATAAATTAATCTATTATATGAATTACTTAGAAACTAGATGAAGTAACTTGTGAAACTTGGCAAACTCCAGTGTTGAAGGACTGGAAAGTGTTAGTGAGAGCTGCAAGTAGGAATACTTGCTGATGGCAAGAGATGCCTTACTAATGTGTATGAACTTGGTGACTCTTAGTTAAGTATTTGTTTAAAACATGGGAAAGGTACAATATACATGGATTTGTTGGCGACATAATTGTGAAACAAATGATTGCTAAGAGTGAATGTGCTTTACACTAGAAGTAGAGAAACAGGCCAGACTAGTCACTACCAGGATGGTGAGACAGTCAGCCTAAAGTGGAGTGACAGCTGTTTGATTTTTAGGTTTTGGTAGAGAGTGGAATAAAAAATATTTCCAGAATTGAAAGGTAGAAGCTTAATTGAATGAAGTGTGGTACCTATTAACTGTTACGGTGTACTCAAGGATGTGTAAGTGATAAAAGCTGGGATCAGTCCTTGCAGCCAGATTCCAAATCTTGAGCTGTTGCTGGTCATAACACTAAATACTGAACTCCCAGTCACAGTACTAAATGTCTCATTCAGTTAATGCCTGTGATCCAGTAAAAATAAATGTGCATTTATGTTTTGCAAATTTCAAAGTAGATGATATATGAAAAATGAAGTTTAGAGAGTTAAATTTATAAGATTATGTAACTTTCAAATAGTGGAGATGAGAATCAAACAATAATCTGTGTAATTCCAAACTTTGGGCTTTTTCAGTATAGCATATTGTCGCTATATCTTTATCATATTTCAGTTAACATGTAACATTAAACTTGCTATTACTAAAGCTTTTAATGTTTTATTTCTTTCAGGGATTTATCAAAGATGTTCATGAAGACTCTCTCACAGTTGTTTTTGAAAATAAGTAAGTTATTTTTATTGACATATGTTAATTTTAAAGGTTGTTAGTGCTGTGGCACATGCCTATAATCCCAGCACTTGGGAGGCTGAGGCTGGAGAATTGCTTGGCGTTCAAGGCCAGCCTGGGCTCCATAGTGAGTTCAATAGCAGTTTGAACTATGCAGTGAGACACTGTCTCAAAAAACAAAACAAAGATTGCTAGTGCTAAACTGTTTCTGGTCACTGCTGCTGGCGTGAAAATGCTTTTGCTGTTGAGTGGCGCTGCTTTGGGTGTTTGATCATCTTAAGTGTTCGTATAGGTCTAGTTTTGGTAACTCTTGTCTGTTTTTCTCTCCTTAGTTATCACTCTTGGCAAAAAAACAAATACTAAGAAGTACTTTCTTGGCTGAAATAGGTGGCACAAGTGACATTTTATTATGCTAAAATTTATTTTTCATTAGTACATATTTGAATATGCTTTTTTTTTTTTTTTTTTTGAGATAGGGTCTCGTTATGCAGTTTGGGCTAGCCTTAAGTTCTGTTTGTGGCCCAGGCTGGTCTCGAACTCTCAATGATCCTTCTGCCTCAGTCTCCCCAGTGCTGGGATTATAGGTGTGCGCCACCACACCTGGCCTTATTTTGTTTTGAGACAGGGTCCCACTATGTAGTTCAGACTGGCCTGGCCTGGCCTGACTATGTACTGCAGAGTAGCCTCACACTTTCTCGGTGGTCCTCCTGCTTCAGCCTCCTGAATATGTCTCATTTTTAAAAGCCCAGAATGTTGAAATGAGACCAAAGTTATTAGGTTATCTTTTAATTGCCTGATACTAATTAATTAGAGCTAGTGTCTAAATTTTGTGTAAGGGCTAGATAGTCTAAAAGTAGAAAAGTCAGTCAGTCCCAACTAGGGTTGGGAAAGGATTATAAAAGAGCACAGTTTAATTGAAGGTCAAAAAACTGTTCAACTTCCACATTTGAGCTGCTTCTGGAACTGCCTGAAAAGTTCTTTGCCCAACAGCTGCTTCAGTGTAGAAACAAGTGTTGAGATGATTTGTCTTTGAGCAGCTGCCATTTAGATAGTAATGGTGAGAAGAGGCAGCCTCAAATCATTGAACTTGTCACTTGCTGGTTTCTCCAGTATTGGCAGATAGAAGCTGTGGGAACATTTTATATGTTAGTATACATGGCCAGGAACTTACGCATAAATGTATAAAATGTAATTTTATAAATTCAGATTATAAAATGCAACAACTCATGTAAACAACAGATAAGGAGTTTGGTATTATTTACTACAAAAAGAAATGAAGCTTTTTGCAAGGTCTCATAATGTTTATGTTTGTGTAGGACAGTGAGAATAAAACTTTGGTAATTCATCTTTTTTATTTTTTTGAGGTAGGATCCTGCTATGCAGTTTAGGCTGGCCTTGAGCTCACTTTGTAGCTTGGACTGGTCTTGATCTTGCAGTGATCCTCCTGCCTCAGCCTGGAGTGCTGAGATTATGGGTGTGCGCCACTACCACGCCTGACTTTAATTCAGCTATTTAAAGAATTGCTTCCCCCCTTGGTGTTAGGGATTAAAACCAGTGCTGCGTGTGCTAAGTATGTGCTGTACCAACGAGCCCCACCCTCAGATTGAATTGTTTTTCCTCTGACCATGTATACTAAACAAATTATGCAGTTTTTATTATTTTCATATCTATGAAATTATGTTTCTTCACAAATCATGTAGTTGTATTCGAGATACATTGATCCTACCACTTTTTGGGCATCTGTGTAAATGTTACTGTATTTTGAACCCAAGTTAGTCATTACTGTAAACTTACTCCATTAGTAGAATAGTGTATGTACGGTTCTTACAATGATTAACTTGGAATATAGTATTGTGTTAATTGTTCATAAACATTACTAAGAGTTACGCAGAGTCTGTTCTACCTTATTTTATTATTCAGGAAATTATAGTATTAAGAACACCAAATGGTTAACTTAAAAAATATATAGTACTAAGCATAGGCTATGTATACCGTTTCCATTTAAGGGGCTGTGAGAATAGTGTGTCTTCAAATTGTTAATTCCTTGTCTGATCTTGCAGTTGGCAACCAGAACGCCAGGTTCCATTTAATGAAGTTAGATTACCACCATCATCTGATATTAAAAAAGAAATTAGTGAAGGAGATGAAGTAGAGGTATGTGCTAAGTTTCTTTTTCTTATGGTACCTATTTAAAACAAAAATTTATGGGGCATGGCCTTGGAGATTAAACGTAGGCCCTTGACATTGAGCTGTATCTTCAGTCTTTTTTTGAGATGATCTCACTTGAGTCTAAACTGCCCAGTGTGGGCCCTGAATTTGGGATCCCTCCTGTCTTAGCCTTGCAGAATGCTGGGGTTAGAGGAGTGAGTATGACACTATGCCTGGCTTTAAATAAATTTTCTTCTAGAAAATCTCTTCAGCTGGTAGAGAACATAATTTCTATCTTTCTATTTGTGATTGTTAGGTAATAATAGAATTGCTTGAGATTTAGAGTCAACTGGATTTTTAGCTCTGTTTTTTCCTTTGTGGGCCTGTTGTCTTTTTCAGTAAAGTGAATATTGAACATTAGGGATAATAGTGCATTTGGATTGATTTTAAAAGACCCTGACACAAATAATAAAAATATCTGACACAATATGGTGTTAGTCACTCAGTATTTTTCATTTTTGTAAGTTAGGACTCGTGATCTGGTTTTAAAACGTTGATAGTTATCATCTTACTGTGGTGACTAATAACCTGGTTCATAGCAATATGAAATATTATAATTAGCAAACTGCCTTGTGAAATATTCTGGAAAATTAAAAAAGTACAGAAAAGCAAAAAGAAAAAGAACACTGTTCAGCCACACTCTCACAGTGGCTCCCGTTGTGCTTCTTCTCCTTACTTTGCTTTTGCACTCTTAGCTGGTCTTGGGTATCTGCCTATAATGTCACCTGTTTGTTAACATGCCTGCTGCTTTATAAGAAAGTTAAAAATACCTCTTAGGTAGAAGTTGAATGGTGGATATAGAACATTTTTTTTTTGGATTGGGAATCGAACTCGGGACCTTGTGCTTGCCAGGCAGGTGCCAGGCCTCTGAGCTATCTCCTTGGCCTTAGAACATTTTATTTTCATTTGAAGAAATTGGTACCATTCTCCTGGATGCCCAATATGCTATGTAATTTTCACAGGAAGTTGATGGAAGAGATAAGTGTTTATATGTACCTAATTTATATTGGGTAATGGAACTGGTGGGATAGGAGAACCTTTTCACTGATGAAATAAGTGGCGATGTACTTTTTTTTCTCCCGCTCTGCTGAGGATCAAAGCCCAGAGCCCTATGTATACTGGACAAGTGCTCTACCAATGAGCTATACCACCTTGCCCTAACTTAGTGCTTTTATGGTGTGCCCTTGGTTTGGTTTTTTGGTTTTTTTTTTTTGTTGTTCTTTTTTTTTGTTTTGTTTTTGGTCTTTTTGAGACAGGATCTTGATACGCAGTTCAGGCTGGCTGTTAGCTCACTTTGTAGCCCAGGCTGGTCTCGAACTTGCAATGATCCTCCTGCCTCAGCCTCCCAATTGCTAGGATTACAGGCGTACGCCATCCTCTGTCTTGTTCACTGCTCTCTGGTGTTGACTTTTTTTGTGCCAGTACTATAGTGGTTTTGTTTCTGTGGCTTTGTAGTATAATCTGTTTTTTTTAATTATTATTTTTTATCCATGCGTGCAGTATATAATGATTATATTTATTACGATTATTTGTATGTGCAGTTTTTTTAATTATTATTTTTTATCCATGCGTGCAGTATATAATGATTATATTTATTACGATTATTTCTATGTGATAGAGTACTACTCTATCATAAAGGATAAAGTTGAGGCATACAGTGGACTAGACATTTCTAGACAGTTTTTTCTGCCAGTTTCATTTACTTTTGTGTGTGTGTGCGTGTGTTTTTAAAGGCAGCATTTCATTATGTAGTGCAGGCTGACCTTGAACTCCCTTGTGTAGCCCAGGATGGTCTTGAGCTCATAGTGATCCTCCTGCCTCAGCCTCCTGAGTGCTGGGATTACAGGCATGTGCCAGCATGCCTGGCCTCATTTCTCTTTAATAATGTTTTGAGTCTCTTAATTCTCATACTAGGAAACCGAATAATTTCATTACTTTTTTTGTGAGGATAGGAAAAAGACCTTGATTTATTTTCTTTTTTTTTTTTTTTTTTTTTTAGTAGGGAATTAGAACTGGATGTTGTATTACATAGTTATCTTCACATTAGTTAACACAAAAACATTAAAGGAAATACCAAATTATAGATAAGATAGTAGGGAATTTGCACTGGATGCTGTATAATATAAAGTTATCTTCATTTCTGCTAGTACAAAAACGACTGAGGAAATACAGAATTATACAGAACATAGAAGGGAATTAGCTCTGGATGCTGTCCTACATAATGTTACCTTCATCTTTCTTACTCAGGTTACACAGATGATGGTCCTTTTGATCAGTTCGTTTTTTCTCCTCCCTCATCTCTGTTGCCCTACCACTCAATCAGTCATCTTCCCTGTGATAGTAACTGTACTCCTGGGTTTATCTATATCCTTGGACTCTCACCTTGGGAAGAGATATACCTGCCTCAGACTATACTATAACATACAGGGGTGTATACAAACTGCCATGGTTGGAGGTGGGAGAGCACATATGCTCACAGCGGACCACCCGGCTCCACCCTGTCGTCGTGCTATGGGTGGGGGTGGGTCCAGACCTTGTGGCTCCAGCATTACCGTTCCCCACCCCTTGCAGCTGGGCAATGGGTCTCTGAAGCTGAAGCTACGAATGCCGAAACGAGGGCGTGGGACAGGGGTGTGCTTGGAGCGGCAACCTCCTCCCTCTCTATCTAGTCTCCCTCCAACTGCGCCATGTCAGATCTGCGATCCCCTCCTCCACAGGAGGTTCTGCTTAGACTTTCCCAGGGTTTCACTTCCTATCTCAGATCCCTCCCGAGTTCAGGATATCCACCTCCCTCCTCTCTGTCCTTCACATGTTGCTATATTGCCGTGTCTGAGTGGCATTCCTCCGGGAGGTTCTCTCCCCGCTGCCCACCCGGTCACCATGGGTTCATATAACGTTCATATATGCAAGCAGTATGGAGACACTCTTGTTGCTCGCATCAGTAGTCTGGGGTGAGTCTTAAAGCCTGTGGACTCGTCCCATTGCTGTCAGGAACAGGTGGTGATTACGCAGGCCGCCGAGGCTCAAGGTGCTCACAGAGGGCGTTCAGGGTGAGAGCC
>PVLD010036742.1:0-10754 GCA_004027595.1 Dinomys branickii
ATTTTGTATTTCCTCAATCGTTTTTGTAATAACAGAAGTGAAGATAACTTTATATTATACAGCATCCAGTGCTAATTCCCTACTATCTTCTCTATAATTTGGTATTTCCTTTAATGTTTTAATGTTAACTAATGTGAAGATAACATTATGTAATACAACATCCAGTGCTAATTTCCTACTATATTCTGTATAATTTTGTATTTTCAGTATTGTTTATGGCTTATTATGGTTCATATGTCTCCATTCTTTTGTCTTTAAAATAAAAAAAGAGTAAACAAACAAACAAAAAAAACCGGTGTATTGGAACACTGAGATGTTTGTCAAGAGTGCTGGGATGCAGTATCTTCTCCAGAGCCTTCTCTGTAGCCAGGTATAACTGAAGGCTTGTTTTCACCTTCTGTAAGAGGGGGCATTATTTTGGTCAGTTTCCCAGAATTTTGTTATTTCTCTTGTGTTTTTCTTTAGGTTAGAAAAACATACAATTTAAAAAATTTGATCATTTACCTATAGACAAAAGAGTCTGAGTCAAGGCATTTATAAGTTACTATTTATTTTCAGTTTGTTCCAAGATGGGAAATTGTGCTTTGATGCAGACTCTCCATTGAAGGTGATCCGGTCTTGCATTGGTGACCTGGTTGAATAATGTTCTTGCTCTTCATGTTTGTGATTTCTGTTGCTATAAATTGCTTAGAGTTTAGGCTTTACCTAAATGCAGGTGCTATATAGTTCTATCTGGGAAATACATTTAAAGCCTTTGACATTTCATAGACGTTTGGAGTTGAAGCAAGGCAACAAATTCCATTAACTGGTTTCACTTTTCATTACTTACAATCAATGCCCTGATAGTTATGGGATTGTAACTGATTTGATTCTCTACTTTTTCCCTCATACAGCAGCAGAACTCCCTCAGGTGCCCTCTGAAGGTTTTACTCCCCAGAGTCCTCAATGAATACTGAGATAAGACTGTGACAGATGCCTACAGAAGCCCTTGGATGAAGGGAGATGAGGTGCCTCGTCACACATTTCTGTAGTTTCATACTTGTACAAGGATGCTTCCTTGAACACTGGCACCCCATCTGTTCTTACAGCTAACCCAGAAAATGATATATCATTGTTAATAGCATATTTCTCTGGATTTTTCTTTATTGGAAAGTTACTTACAAGTTGTTGACTTTGCTTTCTCAGGT
The DNA here is from genome assembly GCA_004027595.1 of Dinomys branickii. NCBI lineage: Eukaryota > Metazoa > Chordata > Mammalia > Rodentia > Dinomyidae > Dinomys > Dinomys branickii. The sequence continues at coordinate 1,188 of PVLD010036742.1, forward strand.
GGATTGGGTGAACTCTAGAGAAAATAATTGAGATATTTGTTTCTCTGGATTCCATCCCAGAGATTCATTCGGGTGTGGCAATACATTATCCATTATACAGGCCTTCCAAGATGATGACAAATGTGCTAAACCAGTGAAGAATCTTGCATGCTTTCTATGCAAGGGTTACCTTTGGGCATATTTGACGGGCGTGCAAAATTGCTACTAAGTTCCCTTTAGGGAGGGAGGGATTTTCCCTGTGGGAAATCCTGGGATGTCTATGTGTGGAGGCTGGTAGTGTGAGTCACAGTATATAGAATTTTTGTAGTCAATTCTTCAATAATTGTGAGGCTAGCAGGTCATGAAACTTTGGATTTATAATTTGAATCTTTTACTAGCATCAAAACAAATGCAGGCAACACTGACTTTTGCCATTACTTATCAGTTCAAATTGACTTGCACTTTTACATTTCCACAGTACTGCTTTCTGAGCCTTTTGGTGCTTCAAAGACAACTGCTCTATTTTCTTTGTCTTGACTCCCACAAATAGCCCCCATTTCATCAGGTCCCTGAGGAGTTGCACTTTTCTCTTGTAACACTGTCAAACTGTTTCCCTGAATTTACTCTCCTTGATTAAAAGAAATACAAAATACTTTAAACATAATAATAATTCTAAAATGGTATTCTCTTTGATTAATTGATGTTTTCTTCAACTGTACATCATTAGATGTATTTGCTGCACAACTTTGTTAAAAACTGTTACATTTACTTATTTATTTTTTATTAAACTTATCTGTATTTGTTACCTCTTAAAGCAGAATGTGACCTGGGCACTCCATTTCCATTCACAGGCCTTGCTCTGAGTTATTTTCCAAATAGCACTGCAGTATACCCAGGAAGTTTAGTTTATTCCTCTGAACAATACTTCCCTTTTGAAAACAAGCCCCATTCAGTTTCTGCTATCAAATTGTTTCAGTTTGACTCACTTATTTCTCGAAGCCTAGGACATGCAGAATTGAAACTACAGGGGAAGGTTTAAAAAGGTAGATCCTACAAGAGAGAAACTCAAGCTATTTTAACAAATATTCCTTTAAGCATCAAGATATCTGAACACTTTAGAGACAAAAGATTTGGGCTATAAGGAATCGGGCTTGATAACTAAACACTGTACACTTCAGAAAGTTGACAGCAAGTTATGTCTTACCACAAATATCCCAAGCTGCTAAAATAAACTAAGGCGAATCTAGAGAAAGCATTCTCTAGATTCTGCTTTAGTGCCTAAAGCTAGTTCTGCTTTAGTGCCTAAAGTAGCACAGTATCACTTAAAAGTAGAAAAAAATCTTCCCCTTAAGCAGTAATCATACCATACAGACTTATATGTTAACAAAAAATCCTTGAAAATATATATGATCAGAGGGAATGAAGGTAAAGCGCAGGCATCGGAGTCATTCTTCGGGCAGAGCTTAGTCTTCTTCCATGTCTATGTGTCGTCATCTTCAAAGGGCAGCATCTCTTCACTGACAGTATCAGTGGTGTCCTCAGCTGTGGGATCATCCACATGGATACCTGGCCCCAGCTTGATCGTCCTTTACGTCCTGTTCACGTATATCTGGAGGTCTTTCTGGCTGAAGCCGGAGGGCAGCAGCACAGTTTCATAAAGCAAGATGCCAGATCCTTTACAGACTTCTCGTTCTTGTCATGACAGCAAAGAAGCATCTGGAGGTAAACCCTGACCACTCCATTATGGAGACCGGGAGGCGAAACGCCGAGGCTGATAAAACTGTTAACCTTAACGTTCTCTTTTTTCCCCACCCTTTCTGGTTTATTACTCCATTTTCCCTCTTTTAATCTTAATCTTAATCTCACCTCAGGGCTACACAACTCCCCACTTTCCCTTTTTCATACTCTATAGCCAGTTCTTTTCCACAGCTTTTGAGCTTCTTTATCTTGTAAAATGATACATTTTTTTGAACAGATTCTTAGCAAATCACAAAGCAAAAGATGAATGTTTGTCTTTTACCTGAATTCTTCTGTTAATGTTTACTTATCTAAGAGTTTTAAAAGTTCTAACTGCTGTTGTCCATTTTTTGACATGCCATTATATTTTGACACCTCTTCCACGAGGAGATTTTGATTATAACACTGCTTGCTTCTCAGAGCCTTGGTGTCAGCCCTCTCCTGCGCTCCATCCCCTTTCTTCCCCTCTCTCTCTCTCTCTCTCTCTCTCTCTCTTTCTTTTTCTTCCTTTCTTTCTTTCTTTCTTTCTTTCTTTCTTTCTTTCTTTCTTTACATTATTTTCTTCCCTTTTCCTGAAATCTGACAGTTTAACAAGAAACCTAAACAGGTCACTCAGCTTAAGAATTCTGAGAGCTTTCTGATTTTTTCATCTCTTCAATCTTCCCTCTTAAATTACCAAGAAAATCGGAGCTTTTTTCACCTAAATATAGGGTCAGCCCAATTTTACATGATGTGCTGCAGCCTGACAAGAATGAGCAGCTTCTAAAGTGTAGCACTCAGTAATCTCTCACATTTTATGAGTGGCATTGCTGAGATAATCTTTTGTATGTCCAAAGGTTAGAGTCTACTGAAGAGAAATCATCTATTTTTGACACTGAAAAATAGTCAGTGAGCAGAAAGGAACATCTTTCAGTTGTAATCTACTTAGTTGTTAAATGATTTTAGTATCTGTTTTCTGTGCCTTTTCTGCCACTCATGAATTCTTGTATATCTATGGAAATCTAGCATAGACAATTATTTCTGAATGATCATCAGTATACTTATTTGAAGGATCATTTTAGGGAACTGATAGCTCCTGAATGGTTGGCTTTTCAGGTATGATACAATATCTTATATGAGAGAAAAGTGCCTGGGGGTTAAAAGTGTGGATTCCAGAGACATCATAGCTCTAAGTTTAAATACAAACTCTGTAATCATCCACTTGTATGATGTTGGCTGAATGAGTTACCTTAGTCTCAGTTTCTCTATCTATAAATTGGGAATTAATTATAGTGCCTCACCTCAATGAGTTGAGAATTAGATGGGTGAATGTAAGTGCATATATGTGTTAGGTAAATGCTCCATACAAGTTTAATGTCATATTCATGATAAATTTAATAGATTTCTCATAAAGGTAATAAAAGATTATTATGCATTTAAGTTGTATTCAAGTTTGTAACTGAAGTTACAATTCAGATTTTGATAGGTATGTCTTATGAATACCAAAATAAAATGCTCAGATGCATGCCTGGTTCTCTTTGTAACAAATCTGCACCGTCTGATGCTTTCCACCTTGTGATCTTGACCTTGTTAACTAATTCAGTAGACTTTCTAGATCCTAATTGCCTAGTTTAAATTCTTTCTTAGACTACTTTTCCATTCACCTTTTATGGGTGAGCAGGGCCTTTTTTTGCCACCCATACCTTCCTTGTATATCTATGGAAAATCTAGCACTGACAATTATTTCTGGATGGTCATCAGTATAGTCCTTCGAAGAATTGTTTTAAGGAAGCTGCAGAGTCTAGTTGTCTCCTGTATCTTCTGATTTTGTAGTAAATCAATATTTTCTCCTGAGGAATATTGTAATGTCTTTCATAAGAAAATGGATCTGATTTGGATCAAAATAGCCATCACCATGGAAACTAAGCTTTATTAAGAAGCACCTACTCTCACAGTCTTGACTAGGTTTCTGCTTAGAGATAATGTGCTAAAGCTCTAGGCAGCCTCTAGGCAATGGTACTCTACTCTTCAGGTATTGAAGCTACAAACATCGTTTTGCTAGTATTTTATCTGCAGGAGTGCTTCTCATCCATTTGATGTTTGTCTATGGAACTTTAGCTGACTGTGACAAAGAATGTTGGTGGACAGCCAAGAAGGAATTTCTTTCTAAGAATTCAGATAACCCTTGCTTTTTTTTTCTTTTACTCAAAAGTAGCACCTATATGTCTGTCCTTGATTGTATTTGAAGGGGATTAAATTTATTCTGTCTATCCATCTGTCTATTTATTTATCATCTATGTACCTATCTAATGTTTTAGCATAGTGTCTATCATATTTTAAGGTGCATAGAACTGAGCTGGGACCTGAAATTCTACATTTCTAAACAAGATTCTAAGTTATTCTGATAGAATGGACTCCGTGTAGTAAGGGTGTAATATACCATGGCAGTGTCTCATCCATATTTCTTGACATTCACCTCTGTACACAAAAGTCTGCTCAGTGTTAACACTTCCAACTATCTGCTGAGGATAGTTTTGGCCTATGGGAACATTTCATTGGAAACCTAAAATACCAGAAATTTAATGCTTTTGAAAGCAGACTTCAAGCAATATCTGAAAGGAATTTTGTGGATAAACGTTCTTGATTACTTGTGCCTCACTTGGGATAATATTTTCTAGGGCTCCAAATATGTTTTTCTCTAGAGCTCATGTAACCATCCTATACTGGTTGCTTTCCTTTCCTTTCCTTCCTTGCTTCACTTCACAAATTTCTGTGAATGTTTCCTGGGATTGGTTTCCTAAAAGCTTGTTGCACTTGAGGTATATCTCAGGAACTTCTCCCAGGAGAATTCCAACTAAAAACTTTGCTAAACATATTTTTCTTACTTTTGTTAACCTGTTTCATTGAGTGATAGACCCTTTATTTTAAATATCACTATATTTGTCTTGATATAATAAATTATGTTAATTGCTTTATAGATTTGACCTCCAAATATCTGAAGATGAGACTTCAAATAATGGACATAAGAGCTTTTTGAATTGAAGATCCCTGAATGTATCAAATACTCAGAAATGTCCTACTATAGGCTTTCAGTGTTTGCTTCAAGTCTAATCAGTGTCAGGACAACACTTCAGGGAGAGTTGTTTGGAAAGTGTGTTTAAATGCAAATGAATGTTTAATTTAGTGTACTTAAACTCAGTGTCTTTCATGTTGACAAGGGTACACAGGAATTGAGTACACTGCACACATTAGAAAAATAAAATCTTAAATGAATATTTGTGGTAACCCTTGGCCAGCTGGACTGTCATTCACAAACATAAGTTTTATACTGAAATTCCCATTTGAGCCCGAATTTAGTACTCAATTGTCACTAAATTCATTAACAATGCAACTACATAGCATCTTCTCGGAGCAACTTCTCAGTGTAAAGGGAATTTGATAATTAGACATTATAGTTTTGCAGAACGAAGTAGTCTCCTAATTAACCCATATCCAGAGCTCACTGACAGTTTTCCACTGTGATGGGGGTTAAGAGTAGATTACATGCATTGGATGCACAACTAGAGTTTTTTTAATTGAGTTACATAAAATGTTAAGTGGTCATTTGTATGTTTAAACCATCAATACCAATGTCATGAAATTGTGTGGGCCCCTCAACATATTGTTTATGACAAAGCTACAGCAAAAGTTGTGCAAAGACTATAGATTTGAAGCATAGTTTCTCAATTTTAAAAGGTAGATTCTTTTATACTGTCTTATGCAGACTACTCTATATTTTAAATATACAATTAAAGTTTCACTGAATGCTGAATTTATCAAGGGATGTGTCTTAGTCTGGGCTTTAGAGCAAAACAGCACAGACTAGGCAGCATATACAGAGAAGAAATTTATTGCCACATTTCCGGTAGCGAGAATGTATAAGATCAAGGTGCCTCCAGTTTCAGTGTCATTTGAAGGTCCGTTTTTCAGCTTATAGACAGTGCCTTCCTTCTGTGTTCTCCCTTGGTCAGACAGACAACAGCATCTCGGGGGTCTCTTTCCTAAGACCACTAATTCCATTTTGAGAGTTTTGAATTTCTGACTTAATGACTTGCTGTGGTTTAGACCTAAAATACCCCCCAAACACTCGTGTACTCAGAGCTGGGGGTTTTGGAGGCTGGTTGTATCATTGGGACCCTACATTCGTCAGTAGATTCATTCATTGATTTCAGTAGCTGAGTGTGCTTTGAGGAGGTAGGATCTTGTTAAGGTAGGTCATTAGGGCATGACCTGGAATAGTGTATCTTCCTCTTCCTTTTGCTAGCTGTTTCCTGGCCACCATGACATGAGCAGTTTCTTTTTCTGTCAGATTCTTCCAGCATACACTTCCTCCTTTGCAGTCAGCCATTTATGGATTGCAACTTCAAAAAACTACAAGCCCAAATTAACTTCTCTTCCTTTACATTGTGGGTGTTAAGTATTTTGTCCCAGTATGGAGAAAGTGACTAAGACCGCTTCCAAGTGTGTCTCTTTATCATACTATCATTGTAGGAGTTATGAGTTTAGAAAGAAATTTGCAGGGATGTAAGAATTCAGAACTTAGCAAAAGGGGTGACCAATTTGAAAAAGACCCATATCTATTGTTCCTCATACTAACAAAATAAAACCAGAAGATGTCAAAATTAATGAGGCATCGAGACACAGTAAAAAGCTGTCTTTAAACTTTGGCTAAGGCATTTCTGGAGGATATTATCTTATTTCATGCAGTCCTGGCTCACAAATCCTTAGCAACTTTAGTGAGAATAAACCCTTTTTTTGAGAACATATTCTTTTTTTTTCTTTTTTCTTTTTTTATTTTAGAAACATAAAAGTACAAAAACATATTGACAAACAGACACCCATTATCATAGAAAATAGTACAATCACAACTAATCTATAGACAAGGTGATATGGTCTCAACAGTAGTTGTTGCTTTATCCATTGATATCTTCGAATTGTAGATGTATGGACCCATATCAGAGAACATATTCTTAAACCTACTCTCATCATGTAGCTCTCGAGTTCTGTGTTGGCTCCTAAATTTCTATTCAAGAGGAAATAAGGAGAAATTATATATCTGGTTGTGGATCTAGAAACCTGCCTTAAAGCTGTGTGTGGCAGTATTTTTAACTCAAATTATGTATTACAAATCAAGCAAGTTTTGATAAGTATTCTAAAGACATTTTTATTCAAACAACAATAATTTTTAAATGTTTACTTATAGTGCCTTGGGGAAAGAGTTTTGCAAGGCACTGCTGTAGTACCTTATGATCAACTAAAGCCTTGATTAGTTTGCCAGAAGCTGTTTTGTGTTATAGATCCATATGTGGATAGGCATAGTTGTTGATCCCTTCATTTCTACTTTTTGGGGAGTATGCTGCTGCAGTTTGTTGAGTGGCTGTGTTAACACGCCACCATGTATGCATTTCTTCATTCTTCTTTTTATCAGTTTTGGCTTCTTTTCGATAAGAACAGCTTTTAAAGGACCAGTCAGAGACTCTGTTTTATTCCTGTGTTTTCGGCCTTGCCTGTTGTTAAGCTTTTTAATAAAAGCAAACGCATTTTCAGAAATTCCACAAAGAAGCTTCTCCTAGGTTCATGCACAAGTTTTCCTTACATTGCTAACTCCTAATTTTGGTGACAGTTGTGTTTATTGAGATGACATTTCTTTCACTGATTCTTAGGACACATTTATTTATTTATTTTTTTTGCGATACTGGGGATCGAACTCAGGACCCTGCGCTTGCTAGGCAAGCGCTTATTCCACTGAGCTATATCCCCAGCCCCCTTAGGACACATTTAACAAGGTCAGATTACATAATGTAAGTGACTGCCCAATTGGCTTGCTTCATAAGGAACATGCTTAGATATATTGGAAATATCAACATAGAACATACATTATTATCAGTATGTTACAAACAGTATTCTCTCTGTTACCTATGATATTGTTAAACAAGAGGTGCAGAATCTTCATTTTTGTGTCTTCATGATACCCATGAATCTCAATGGGTGGTTTATGTGAGAATTATGACTTAAACTTGCTTTTACTGCTAAAATTATAGGAATGTGGTATGGTGTTAAGCAACAGAGATTTCCCCATTCCCTAACGGGGATGAAGGAATAAAGGTTAAGGGAGGTTCTTAAGAACGCATTATTAAAAGATCAACTTACTGAGACTACAGTTGAAGCTTAACTGTTCCTTGCTGAAATGCTAGCACTTGCCCTGGCATTCAAAAATCCCACTGACTAAATCCTTTACTTTCATACCCATTCTATCATTTAGGAAATCCAGTTCTGTTGCCAGACAGATTTTGAAGAATATCTCATTGTATTACATTCCTTTTAAAGTACAACAATCAAAAGAAAGAAATCTTCACCAAAACAGTGTCTGTTTTCCTCCTTTTGTGCTTTTGCTCCTTCCTGTACTGTGGTTCCCCTGGCTCTTCTTGTGGGTCACTGCAGCTTTCTCCAATAACAAGCTGTTGACTAGATATGCTGTAAAAGGGAGTGGGAGGGTGACGTCAAGCTGTGCTCTGCTGTAGTGTTGACTTAAAAAAATAGAGCCCTTATTTTTGACAGAGTTCAGAGTAGATCGGTGCAGGGATTGCTCTCAGACAGCAATCTGGTATGTATGCTCAGAAGTATGCCCCAAGCTGATGAATTACTATGGTTTTGTATAACAACATGGATTTTTTTAGAACTTGTCTGTTTTACTGCTTCAAGAATCAAATAAACCACCACTACCACAACAAGCAGCCTTTTAAAAAGGAGGGATATGCTTGGCAATCCGAACAGGTGCAACCCAGGTAAAATCTTTCAGTAGCTTTACTCCTCACAGCAGCCAAACAGAACCACTACTTACTCAAGACTTGGTTCCTTTGCATTTTTCTGGTTAAATCATGGGCTTAATAACGTGCATGATTACTCTAAACTTTTCATGAAATCCTCTTAGCAATCTAGTAAAAACTCTTTTGCTATGGAGAATGAATGAGTCAACAACTTTGGATGCTTTATTTCATGTTCAATATTGCTCAAAATGTAAAAAATAAAATAAAACCAAACACAGCAACAGGAATGAATGAAATGAGAGACTCGTAAAATAGGGCAATTTAAACACTCTAGACTGTTTCTATTTTGAAAGGGGGCGAGAAAATTAGGGGAGGCATGAATGAACATGACTGATGATTGAGGAGTGGCAGAGCACAACCTTTATTTACACTTTTCTCTATTGTGGGAATAGGAGCATGTTTATGAAATAAGCGGTAACCATCCCGAAAAAAAGTTCACACCCGATACTTTCCCATGTGTCACATGAAATAAATGAGGGCATTTATGTTACCAGGCATGTCAACAGAGCTTTTTAAAAAAAAAAAAACTGGTATGTTTTCTTTAGGAAAATTAAGTGATGTGAGAAGGTAAAGTAGCAGCGTTAAGCTTACCAAGGCCATTGGTCTCATGCCTCGAGGCACTCCATTCCTCCTCAGAGGGGTCAAACTGGACCATTTCCCCAAGGGACTCCATTCTCTCCAGAAAAATTTCGCTCTCTGAGGAACTTGGGACAGCTCCCCTCATTATATTTTCTTTAGAGCATTATTTACAGTTTGAAATTATTATATATTTTGCGTTTGTTATCCACGTCTACTACACTCTAGTCTCTGTGAAGTTACCAGTCACATCACTAGGACTCACTGCTGATACCCCAGACTCTAGTGGGCACTTGATAAACACTCACTGAGGGACTGAAGGAATAATGGAGTGAGCACTACTCACGACTGTGTGAGGCTGCTGTTGCATTTGGGTGGTGCTAACACATAACTAGCTCCTTTATCACCCCTTAGGCACACTTGCTCAAAA
>PVLD010036743.1:0-10754 GCA_004027595.1 Dinomys branickii
GTTACAAGTGGATCACCAGTTGTCAATCCACCACAACCTGTTTCATTCCTGAATCTGCCACAGAGAGTCTGCAAAGGTCTATTCTGTGGTAGATGTTCTCATGGGAACCCAAGGCTAATTCATTCACGCCTTCCCCTACACTGCAGTATGTGGATCTCAATATCCAGGAGCTAATCTCTGTCCTTTAGGTAGAGCCTCAATGCCTGAATAATCATTCATTCAACTCCATGGGTGGGGTGCCACCACTTTGCCCTCACTCAAGGGCCTTTTCTCCCAACTATGCTTTAAACTACAGAAATGTATACCATTGCTGCATTCCAAGAATCCAGCCATTTTTGCAGAATTTTCTCTTGAAAGGATGCTGAAATTCTGTTATGGAGGAAAAACTTAGATACACACTCTAGCTTCACTTTCTCTTAGTTAACATAAAAATCATAATTTGGGGCCTGGAGTACACTTTGGAGGTATAGCACTTTTATGACATGGGACTCTAGCAGCAGTTCTATCTCCAGCAGTGTGAAAAAAATCACTGATTTTAGAGGACATACAGATGGCTAATATATTATCAGTCTCTTACTAGTTTTTGTGAGGACAAGACATTTGTCATGTGGGATAAATAAAGGTTGCCTAGGTTAACTTTCAAGGACTTGAGCTTACTTTTGCTGAAAACACTGAGTCTTCACTTGGGCTTGCAGATATCTGATGGATGAATGGAATGGCTTACTTGCCTCTACAATGTGTCTTTCTCTTTCATTGCCTTAACTTTTGGGTTGAAGACACCCACCAACTGCCAGGATCAAAAACATAAGACCATGAAAGGAGCAAAAGAGAGGACCTTCAAATTCCTAGAAGATCTCTGTTCCCATAATAGACATTAGTACTATTCCCTTTTATTAGCCTGGATGTCCCTCATTATTCTTTACCTATATTTGTAGCTTCTCCAGTCCCTGGGGTTGAGAAGCTCTTTTGGCAACAAAGTTTCGCTTCTCCATTCTTTGGCCACTGGACAAAGCTCTTTTTTCTCCTTCCCTCAGTTTCTTGAATCACTCGTTTTTCAAGCAGTAGCTACAGAGTCAGACCTTTTCTCAGTTACAATACCGAAGCTACTGCTGTTTTCATAGGATCAAACTGACTCTTTTTGAAAGAAGAAGGAAGAAAAAAAAGAACATCCATCCATAACACCAGCACCTATGGATGACCCACAATCACAGTGCTCTTTCTTTCTGCACACTGTTTGTCCTGGAAGGAGCTAACAGAGTGTATCTCAGTCCATGTGAGACCACCAAACTGATAATCAAACAGGCACACTACACACCCCACCCAGCCAACCTAGAGAATGTGTTTAGGCTATGACATTAGCTCTCCGGTCAACTAAGAAATTCTGAAGATTGAATGCAAATCAACTCTATTTATTCTTTGGAAACCTCACAAATGTTACAGGCTGACTTTTTGTTTTGTTTATAAAAAACAAAGAAGATGGCTCATGAAAAGATCCATTGTAAAACTGGAAAATACTTTCCCCTAAGATCTTTTACCTTTGGGAAAGGCAACCATGCCCTTGGTGGCTATCCTTGAAGAATCTCCTTCCTCTCCTCTGTACTTACGTGATTATGGTAGAACATACTGTACACTGCAATATCTTTGCAACTCAGATACTCTACATAGAAGACCCCAAAAACTTCACGAAAAGACTTCTAGATTTAATATCAAAATTCAGTAGTGTAGCAGGACACAAAGTAAACACTCAAAAATCCATAGCATTCCGGTACACAAGAACTAACTCACAGAGAGAGAAATTAGGGAAAGCACACCCTTCACAGTAACATCCAAAAACTGAAATACTTAGGAATCAATCTAACAAACGATGCAAAAGATTTGTACAGTCAAAATGTATAGTACCCTAAAAAAAGAGATTGAAGAGGATATCAGAAAATGGAAAGACCCCGGTACCGGGGTAAAAAAAAAAAAAAAAGAAAATGGAAAGATATCTCTTGCTCTTGGATAGGAAGAACCAACATAGTGAAAATGGCCATACTCCCAAAACTTTCGTACAGATTTGTCTCGTTGTTTTTTTTTGGTACCAGGAATCAAACTCAGGACCTTGTGCTTCCCATGCAGGTGCTTAGGCCACTGAGATATATCCTTGGCCCTGCTATACAGATTTAATGCAATCTTTTGTTTTACTCTTTTTTAATTTATTTTAAAAATAAAAGAAGGAAAGCATATTAACAGACATCCATTTACAAAATAGCATAAGAATAATACAAGCAATACAGAGTTACAGACAAAGTAGTAGGAAATTATCAATGGTTGTTGTATTATGTACTGACATCTTCGAAGAGGTTTCTCAGGAGAACAAATAGAGACATGCAAGATTGATCAAATAATTAATCATTAACTGTTCCTTTCAGTAAAGTGATAGAAGTCAGTAGTTCAACTGTTACCTATCCTATATATACATATGTACATAATTTCCCTAGATATATACATAACTTTCTTTCCTTTCTCTTTTCTCTCACCCCAGTTGCTCTTTATGTTTTAGCATGTTGCTTTCATTTCACAATGTCTGCCATACCTCCTAACATTTATTTACTCTTTCAGGTTCTTACACTAGTGAGACAATACATTGCTTACACATGGAGGTCTTGTTTATTTCACTTATGAGTATGGTCCCTAGTTGTGATCATTTATCTGTAAAAGCCTTGAGTTTATCTTTCTTTATAGCTGAGTAATATTACATTATGTAAAAATGCCACAATTTTTTTATGCAGTCCTGAGCAGATGGGCATTTGGGATGCTTCCACGATTTAGGTATTACAAGTTGCATTGCTATAAACATGGATGCACATATATCGCTGTGATATGATGTTTTCAGATCTTCTGAGAAAATATCCAGAAGGGGAATGGTTGGGTTGAATGGGACCTCCAGATCTAGTTTGCTGAGAATCTCCAAACTGATTTCTACAGTGGTTTCACCAATCTTCATTCCCACTAGCAGTGGAGAAGAGTTCCTATTTCTCCACAGCCTCACCAGCATTTGTTATTGGTTGATTTCTTAATACTAGCCATTCTTACTGGGATGAGATGAAATCTCAATGTTTTAATTTGCATTTCTCGAATGACTAATGATGTTGAACATTTTCTCATGTATTTTTTTGCCATTTGTATTTCTTTATCTGAGAAGTTCGTGGTCATCTCTGATGCCCATTTTTGGATTGGGTCTTTGAATTTGGGGAGGCTGGTATTTTTTGTTCTTTATATGTTGTAGATAGAAGACAGCTAAAATTTGTCCGAGGGACAGCCAGCTAAAATTTTTTCCAAGGGACAGCCAGCTAAATTTTTTCTCAGTTTGTGGGTCTTCTTTTTACTCTGCTGGTGATTTCTTTAGATGTGCAGAAACTTTTCAGTAGGATGAGATCCCAGTTATTGATTCTTTGAAGTATTTCCTGTACAGTTTGGTTTTTGTTCATGAACTCTCTGCCTACCCCTATGTCTTCAAGATTTTTACCTACTTTCTCTTCCAATAGATTTAGTGCAATCTCAATTAAAATACCATTACCATACCTCATAGATCTAGAGAAAACATCCCTAAAATTCATTTAGAACCAGAAATGTCCTCTGTCCCATTTAAATGGAACAGTAGACCCTCAACTGACCAGCAGCTCCTCTGGCTCATTAATCACAGATGGGTGAATGGGAAGAAGTCTTCACTCTTGCTATAAACAGATCTTGTTCATTGACCTTCCAAGGACAAAGCCAATTATGCCAGGATATAACAATATCTCAGCCTACTTGGACAATGACTTTTAGGTGGACAAAGACAATATACCTGCCACACACACACCCTCATTGTATCAAAACTTGAACTCTGTATGTTGCCTCACAGCCAGTTAAACTTCATAGATGAGAAGGATGAAAATTGGAAAAGAAAAGCCTAGTCTCTAAATGGAAGGGACAGGATAAACCAGCTGTGCTCTTGCTTCCATTAAAAAGCAGGGGTACAGTTTAGGCAGTTGTAAGAGAGGAGAGGGACAGGATCCAGCATGACTCTGAATCTGCACAGACATGCAAAAAATAGAGAAAGTGTGTTTTTATGAAATCAGCAAAATTCAAAAGTCTGTTGGAAGTGAGCTTCTTGAGATCAGGGAAAAAGCATAAGTAGACACACTTCTGGGTTTTCTCCCATTAGCATTGGACATAGGAAACAAACACACAAGGAAAAGTTACATCTTGTTCCCATTGTTAGGAAGGTTGACAAGAGGGGTGGAAGGCAAAGGGACAGCATTCATATGGGTATGATCTTTGTCACAGCTTCTATCTAGATGCCCCCCCCAACCTCATGTCCTCATAAGTGCGGCCTTTGGGAGGTAACTTGGCCATTGGTATATGATACTAGATCATGAGTGTATGATACTGCATCAGTCCACTGATGGGTTTATAGCTGGGTATGATTTGGGGGGTGAGGCCCAGTGGGAAGAGGTGGGTCACTGTAGGTGTGGCCTGGAAGAGTATATATACATCCTTCTCTCTTGCTGCTGCTGCACTTTCTGTCTTCCATACCCCTCTACCATGTCACCCTGCCTTGGAGTCAGTCAACAAGAGACTGAAACCGCCACAAAAAAATAAAGCTGTGCTCCTTTAACTTGTCGGTTTTGGGTATTTTGTCCCAGTGATGAGAAAGTAACTAAGTAGTATAACATTAAGGGCTACAGCTTTGGACAGAATCTCTATCCACAGTGGCATCTCTAAGGCACTTATGGGAGAAAGGAAAAGGGGAATATATCCATATGTACACAAACAATGTGTGTATGCCTGTATGAATGAATGAATGAATGACTAAATTTATAATATGCGAGAAGCTGAGTTTATAATACTAGCTCAATTCCATCTGGATCTTCTTGGAACTGGTGGTAAAACTACAGACCCTCATCAAAATCACCTTCCTATGTGGAGCTACTGGTCCATACTCTTGACTTATGGACCACCAAGCTGAGGAACAAAATTGCAGCACCTACTTGAGACCCCTGGGACATCATCTTCTTTTATTCTGACCTGATGTGGGCCCTGCAAATTCCCGCTACCCTCACAATGTTCTTCTCCTTTTTATGAGGCTGCTCCTCAGCAGGATAAGGCTGCTGGATGGGCTCTCTATTGGCTCCCCTAAGGACAAAGATAGACAATAGCATAAGAATAAGTGGGGAAACACAGGTACTTATCCTACCTCAAGCTATCAGTGAAATTCTCCATGCAAGAAACCATTCTACCCATATGAATCCAATTCATACACTATCTACCAGTGTGCCCTGAGTATTGTGGAGAGGTAAACATGATATTCAGATTTAAAACTCATAAGAAGATGAAGTAGCAATGAGTATACAGATACATCTATTCCTTTTGGTGTTTTCTCTCACACATTTACATTCCTCACAGAGAGTCTAAGAGAACTGAACACTGGAAGAGTCGGCTCTCCAAGGAAGGGCTGTGTGTCCAGCAATATGCGTCTCATTCCTCGCACTGGTAGACATGACTGATAGGTTTGGACCTTGGAGACATGCAAAGAAAGGGTGCTGGTTCTGGGTGTTCAGAGAAGAATGGAGCAAGAACTTCTGAACTCAGTAGTGACTTCATCATTGTCCTTTTTCAGGAAAATTGCTATTTAATATTAATAAAATATTTCTTGCATCTAAGCAACTACTGTGAAGAAAACAAGTAATACAACAACCATTATTGATTTCTATTATCTTGTTTTGAAATTTTGTATTGTTTTTATAGTTTTTGTGCTGTTTTGCTTTTGTCTTTTTTTTTCTTTTTTCCTTAAAATAAAAAAGAAAAATATTTCTTGGACAATCACTGTGTATGCCAACAAACTAGGGAATTTCAGGTATGCTGTGGGCATGTTTGGAGACTTTGTGCATATTTTGAATCAACCACACAGTACCTCTCTTCATTTATTTATTTAGGTACTGAGGATAGAACATAAGCCCTTGAACATCATGGGCTGTGCCACTGTGCTGCAAACTCTAAACCTTATTGCTTTTTATTATTATTTTTGAGATGTGATATTTGGATATTCTTATGTAGAATGCTACAATAATTGAAACATGTATATAACATGTAATATTCTGAACCTTTCCTGATTCCCAGCTCACTATACAAGCTTTGGTCTGTGAGCTAGAGACCCAGCAGAAGTGGAAACCAAGAGCCATTTGTGCTCATGGTCCTTAGTTTCCAGGAGCTGTGGGGAAACTAAGGAAAGGCAATGGGCCAAGCAATGGCTACACCAAGGGGTAGAACTCAAAACACCATAGATATGCCTCTTTTTAAGAGCCCGGAAACTGTGAGAGATGTCCTTGTGTGCCAATGAGCATGAGACAATATCCCCACAGCCCCATTACTGGAATCCTTAGCAGGAGCTTCTGCTACTGCCACCCATGGAGAGGGTGGCCTGGGACCATTTCTTTTGTTATGCCTGGAATCATGGCTTGCCTCCATCCTAATACTTCCCAGGCAGCTGCCACAAGGAAGTAACTTTGGGAGTGAGCAAAAGGTTCTCTTGATGGCAGTGTTGCACCAAAACTGATAACATACACTCCTTGTTCCCTGCTTTATCGTCTCCCTATGGCATTTTCTATTGAAAAAAGCACCAGTCTTCATCTTGGCTGAAACCTAAAATATGAGTCCTACCAGGTCTCCCATCTGTTCCTCCATGCTACAAAACCTATTCTCTGGATGGTGGTCTTAAGAGTCAAGACTGGCAAAGATCATTCTCTTGATGGCAGGACTGCTCCAGAAATGCCAACATGCCAGTATCCCTCCCCGAATCTTGTTTTCCTTATCCTCCTTCACTAATTTCTACTGAAAACATGAACCAATCAGTGTAGAAGTGGGTGAATCCTGAAATTTGGTGACTCCCAGTTCTTCCATCTGGTCCTCCATCTTGCAAAGCTTCTTCTCCATAGCGTGGTCATAGGTTTCCTCCACAGGATAAGGAGAAATAGCTCCCTACCAAGTGACTTTAAGAATGCACCTTAACATAACCAATCACAGAGGTATATTTACCACCAGAGGGTGAGAAAAACCATAGTGTGAACTTTTTAAGAAAAGTTGAATCTCTCAAGAAGGGTCCCAAGCAGCTAACTGGGCCTATAGTTGAGAATGGAGCCTGACAGCCCTTTGCTGATTGTGGGTCATATAGTTTTTAGTGTTCCTGGAAGAACTACAGACTAAACCTAGTGGCCCTTGTCTGGGCATGTTCTACTCCGGACTGCAAAGATAAATAGCCTCTGAATTTAATCAATGAACTACATCTTCAGTAATATGTAAATGTCAATCAATCAGGAATGGGCATCGTTGCAGTCCTTATTTATGTAAAATAAACCAATCAGGATTAAGCACATATGCATCCTTCATTTACATAAGCAAACTAGACTGGGTACCTGAGTGGGAACTTCAACCATATAAGCTAGGCCCTCTCTTTATTCCTTTCAAGTACACTTTCATTTCTATGTAAGGCTGCCTCTTCCAGTTTGCAAACTGTTTTCATTTAAAAAATAAAACCCCTCATTTTAAAAAATTTATGTTAAAGATAATAGAAAAAAAATTTTACCCTTTTTTATCATAAACATTTTCCAAGTGAATTTTTGTTAACAGCAGGAATTACATTGAATCTGGGCACATAATTAAAACAAAACTCATCCATTGCCCACCAAGGAACCTTCTGACTTAGCACTCTCAGGATCATTAAAGGGCCAGCTTCAACCTGAAATTTCCAATGCCAGAAGCAAAGGGCAGGGCCCAGAGTCACTGGGAGTAGGGTGAAGACGGGAGAAACTGCCACTCCAACACCCTGGGACCTGAGCACATAGCTCCTCTCCCATGGCTATCTCTTGGTCTTCAAATAATGTTGGCCCCACACGTTAGCCAGTTTGAAGGGGAGAGAGGTGGCAGGCATGACAAAGGCACCTGTCCTCCTCACATCTGACAAGGATCAATCACTCAAACCTCACCAGAGGGTTCACAGTGGAAAACACTTGATATGTATGTGCACTTGTGAGGACTCATGTTCTATATTGGAAAAGAATGATACTTTGAGACACTATAGCTTTTCAGGTTCCTCAGTATATCAAGAGATGGACAAGCAGAAACTGGCCTTAGGCTGTGCATGTGAGTGGATATCCCCCCTCTTCCACACAAGCATCCTTTTAATATTAAAACAACATAAGCTCCCAGCCCTGATCGGCCTGGTGAAGGGGCACAGTGCAGGGAGCTAAGCCAACAGCAACCATGATCTTACAGGTGGAACTGGCATAGTGGGAAGAGGGCTACTGTCGGTGCCAGGAAAGGCAAAGTCTCATAAGATCTGAGTCCTTTCCATGAGTTTCCCATAGATAGCGTCTCATATATGGGACACAGACACCTGTTTCCCAGGGTCATGTTAGGAGCCTAATGGTCCTTTCACTGACAAGTGGCCTTTCCTCCCTGCTCCGAACTGCAGGGTGTCAGTCTTGAGTTCCATGAACTGATCATAATCCCCTTAGCAGGACACTCATAGCCTGAATAATGATTTGAGTTTCTATGAGAGATCTTACGAATGGGATCTCACTCAAGGGACTTTCCTATCACATATGCTTGAAAACTATGAATGACAATATGATTGCCAAATGCCAGTAATCTACCTACCTTGGCAGTCTTCCCTTACTAATTGGTGCTGAACTGTCACAACCACTGCTGTTTGCATAGAATCCAGTAGACATTTTTTGAAAGAAGGAAGAGACATAAAGCATTTCCCATGACAACAGTACCTAGAAATAAAGGGGATCACACTGGTCTCCTTTCTCTCCATGCACTATTTGTTGTGCAAAGAGATACCAGAATATCCTTTACTCCACGTGGGATCATTAAAGGAATGGTCAAAAGGTGACACTGAGTCAGGTATGGTGGCATGTACCTGTAATCCCAGCTACTCAAGAGCTTGAGGCAGGAAGACAGCAAATTTAAGGTCAGCCTGGGCAAATTAGCAAGACCCTGTGTCAAAAGCTGACGAAGGGCTGGGGATATGGCTCAGTGGAAGACAACTTGCCCAGCATGTATGAGGCCCTAAGTTCTGTGCCCAGCAGCACCAAGAAATGGGGGGGGGCATGGTACATCTCACCCCACCAAACTAGAGAGTACATTTAGGCTACCACATTAGTTTTTGGTTAACTGTGATTTCTGAGGATAAAACAGCATGGAAATCAACTCTACCTAACTTTTGAAATTTGCATGGATATAACTTGAGGTTTTTTTTCAGTATTAGACTGAGCATAAGGCCTCCCACTGAGCTATATCCCCAACTCTTATAAAAATTTTGTTTTATTTATGGTACTAAGGATTGAAAACCCTGAGCTACATCCCTAGTCCTTTTTATTTTTCGGAGACAGGGTCTCCCTTACTTGCAGAGAATGACCTTGAACTTGTCTTCCTCCTGTCTCCAGAGTAGCTGGCATTGCAGGTATGCACCATTATACCTGGCCTTGTGCCTGCTTTTAACAAAGAGGAATAGTAACAAAGTGGTGCTTTGTTAAGGCAGATACTACACTGCCATAAGATCCCATTTCTGTGGGAACAATACACATACTCTTGGCATAAAACCTTGCAGACCCACCCTCTTTATCTCTGTACTTGCATGCCTACAGCTCATTACATAACAGAATATTATCACAAGCTGGTTTCCTCCACCATTCTGGAAGGGAAAACCAGTCTTTCGTTTCACCAGCGGCTCTTCTGGTTCGTAGATGGGTGAATGGAAATCAGGGATCTCAACTATGGTTGCACTGACTTTCTAAGGAGGGGCAATCATGCTTGTGCCTCAGTATATGAGGCCCCTCAACTGTGGTGGACAAGGAGATATTAAATAGTTGAGTCTCGGATCAGGAACGCATTCAATGCCACAGTTATGGAAAAGAGGCTCATCTCGATCTTGATGTGAAAAAGATGTCCACAGTCATATTGATCGAGGGATGCTGAGGTTACACAGAAAACCAAAATTTTGCCAAATATGCGAAACAAATGGTGCACAAAAAAAACTAATGAAGAACCCAGGTAACACTGCATACCCACAAAACACACACACCCTCACGCTGAATTAGGACATCGTAAACATCCTCACAGTTTTAATATAAAACAACAGAAAAAAAATGAGAGAAAAGATACAAGACAAACCTACTTTCTGGACAGTTCGGACACAATAAATGCACAATATTGACATTCCTAAATAAAAGACATGGATACACAGAACGGGAATTAGAGGAAACAAGCAGATTAGTGAAAGGCAAGAAGGAAAAGAGGCAGGTGTCAAGCAGACAGGTCCCCTGGGGCGAGGAGGGGGGAGGCCAGGCCAGGTGAGGGCAGGCCGCGACCCCGTGGGGGCCAGAGCCCCACGCGGAGCCCTCCCGGGCAAGGCCGGCTCCGGACTGCAGAGTGTGTGCGCTGTGCGAGGGGGGCACGGGGTGTACGCGGCGGCCAGCCTGGCCCCGGGCCCTGGCACCGCGGCCTGCCGCCGGCGCTTGCTGGGACTCGGGGCGCGCGGGGTGCCTGGCTGGCCTCCGCGGAGGCTGCCCTGCGGCCTCCCGCAGAGCCCTGAGCTCCCCGCGGGCACCAGCTCTTGCCCTGCCTGTACCCACAATGCTTTGCAAGCCACTCTCCGCCATGCCACCCAGGCGCGGGGAAGTGCAGGCGGGTGCGGAGAACCAGTTCCTCTTGATGGCGGTATTGCT